>JAAXLI020002545.1:808-10997 GCA_014621495.2 Entosphenus tridentatus | reverse complement strand
GCGAGCGAGAGAATGAGCTAAAGGGGCTGGGGTTACATAAAGCCCAGCCCCTTTAGCTCATTCTCTCGCTCGCTCGTTCTCTCTCTCGCTCACTCGCTCGCTCGCTCATTCTCGCTCACTCACTCTCGCTCACTCGCTCTCTCGCTCGCTCTCTCTCTCGCTCGTTCTGTCGCTCAGTCCGACGGCCTCCGACGGGTAGCTCATAACAGCAATCTCTCTCTCCTACCCACCCACCCACCGACCGACTCCTTCCTCCCTTAACCGTCGCGCTCACGCACCGCCATTCCTCACGCGCTAATGAGTCCGTTCACGACTTAGCGGGGCGCTCCTCCTGGGGCCAGAGTCGCTCTCGTGTCTTCCCAAGCGCGGGGGTGAGGGGGGGGGCATGAGCGAGAGGGCGAGTGCGAGAGGGCGAGTAGAAATGAACTTGAGAGCCAGAGCCTTGAGCCGAGAGAGCGAGGGGAGAGAGTGCGAGAGAGTGTGAGAGCGATGGAGGAGGAGTGAGCGAGGGGAGAGAGCGAGAGAGCGATGGAGGAGGAGGAGAGCGAGGGGAGAGAGTGTGAGAGCGATGGAGGAGGAGGAGTGAGCGAGTGGAGAGAGCGAGGGGAGAGAGCGAGGAGGAGGAGGAGTGAGCGAGGGGAGAGAGCCAGGGTGTGTGGCCTGGAGTTCCGCCATGCGGCGCGGCTGGTGACCCACGCCGTGCCGGCCTTCAAGGAGCAGTGGGCGATGGAGGAGGCCGTGTGCTCGGTGGCAGATGACGGGGAGCTCTGCGTGCTGATGTGAGCTACCCGTCGGAGGCCGTCGGACTGAACGACAGAATGAGCGAGAGAAAGAGCGAGTGAGCGAGCGTGAGTGAGCGAGAGTGAGCGAGCGAGTGAGTGAGCTAAAGGGGGTGGGGTTACATAAAGCCCAGTTTTTAAAAAAAAACTTTTACGAAATGATGAACGAAGCAAAGTGCCGAATACACCGAGCATCTTATTGTTTCCACTGATCGTAAAAAAAAGAGAGAGAGCGAGCGAGAGAGCGAGAGAGTGAGCGAGCAAGCGAGAGAATGAGCGAGCGAGTGAGCTAAAGGGGGTGGGGTTACATAAAGCCCAGTTTAAAAAAAAAAAACTTTTACGAAATGATGAACGAAGCAAAGAAAAAAAAGAGAGCGAGGCGAGGGAGCGAGAGAGCGATGGAGGATCGAGGCTGCACTCGGCTTTCCCCACATCGCTGAAGCAATGGGCGAGGCGACCTCGTGGTGTCTGCGCGTGTGCGTCTGCGGGGGAAGCGCCAGTTGCGTAGCGGGTCCGCGCTATGCGAACCCGCTGACCCGAGTTCGACTTCGCGCTCACGTGAGGTCAACACCCAGGGCCTACCGCTAGGTCGACTCAGCCACAAGTGAGTACCTGTTGCGGTGTGTGAACATCACCAGCGGGGAGACAAAGGCGGCCGGGCGTGGTGTTGGCACATCCACTGCCTCGTGTGCCGTGCCGGATTTTAATAGGTGCTCGCTAACAGCACTTGCCCCTACAGTCTTTACGGGGGATCTTTGTCTTTGTCTGCCTGTGCATCTGTGCTGTGTAGGCGGGCGATGTCCGAGATGTGCTTGATGCTGTGGACGGTGTGAATGGGACTCAACTCTGAAACGGCACACACACAGAACCCACGTGCTAACAATTGTATGCACCCAGACACACGTTTAGCTGTGTGTGTTGTGTGTACACGCGTAGTGGAGCGGTGGTGCAGCGGTTAGCGCGCTGCGCTACGAACCTGAACCCCCCCCGAGTTCGATTCCCGCTCACGGACAACACCAGTGACGATTATCTGAACGGGTCCTCGGCCTCCCCTAGGTCGACTCAGCCTCAAATGAGTAGCTGGTGCGGTGCGTACACATCGCCGCTGGGGAGACAAAGACGGCCGTGCGTGGTGCTGGCCACCCACCCCCTCGTGTGCCGTTCCGGCCTTCATAGGTGCTCGCTAACAGCACTTGCCCCTACAGTCTGTTAAGCCTATGCGGGGGCTATTTGCCATTGTACACGCGTGCCACATTAACGATACAAAGAACCCCCGTATAGTCTTATCAGACTGTTGGGGCAAGTGCTGTTAGCCAGCGCCTTCAAGGCGAGTCCACCTAGGGGAGGCCTATAGGACTCTGTTCGAGTCGCCCGTAGGTCAATGCGCTCACCATTGCACCACCGCTCCTCACATAGATACACACACACATATATATATACACACGCGGGCACATCAAAGACAACTAACTTAGAGACTCGCAGAATTGGGGTGTATGTTGTGCCGTAGACACAGATACGTAACGTAGTTAGACAAAAACATTGGCAATAGGGAAGACACACGCAGCAGAAAGACACACACAAAGAGATACAGTATCAAATATTGACTTAAAGCTTTCATGACTGCAGGAATTCATACTCTTTCAGTAAAGTCATTCGTTTTGAACCTACCTACGTGACTTTAGCTAAACACCCAAAGAAGATAAAGTAGTGCACAGAGAGATACAGATTTACACACACACACACACCATAATGTACACAAAGACACACGAATACAAATGTACACACAGAACACAAAACAACTAATACAGATCACGGTACAGGAAGGGGGGCACATGGCCAGCACCACGCCCGACCGCCTTAGTCTCCCCTGTAGCGATGTTTGCACACCGCACCGGGTACTCATTAGAGGCTGAGCCGACCTAGGGGAGGCCCAGGACCGGGTGAGATAATCGTCAAAAGCACAGACGTTCACGCACACCGGCGTACAACTATAGCCACATGTTGTTGTTGTTAAACTGCCGTGTGAACGGAGTTTGCGAGCACCTATTGGGGCCCGCTACGCTCAGCACCGCACACGCGCAAAGCCGCAATTGATGTTGCTGACCGCGCCAACTCGCTCCGCGTGTTGCGTGCGTGCGTGCGTAAGCGTGCGTGCGTGCGTGCGTGCGTGAGCGTGCGTGCGTGCGTGCGTGAGCGTGCGTGCGTGAGTGCGTGAGCGTGCGTGCGTGCGTGCGTGCGTGCGTGAGCGTGCGTGCGTGAGCGTGCGTGCGTGCGTGAGTGCGTGCGTGCGTGTGCGTGCCTGGGTACGCACTCGGTAGGGGGAGCGGTGGTGGAGCGGTTAGCGCGCTGCGCTACGAAACCGGCGACCCGGGTTCGATTCCCGCTCGCGGCAAAACGCCCAGTGACGATTATCTGAACCGGTTCTGGGCCTCCCCTAGGTCGACTCAGCCTCTAATGAGTACCCCGTGCGATGTGTGAACATCGCCACTGGAGAGACAAAGACGGCCGGGCGTGGTGCTGGCCACCCACCCCCTCGTGTGCCGTGCCGGCCTTTATAGGTGCTCGCTAACAGCACTTGCCCCTACAGTCTGCAACAGGCTATAAAGGGGATCTTTGTCTTTGTAAACTTCCCTCGCCCGTCCCACGTTGTGTTCCAGGCTGGGCGAGTTTCCACCTCCCCCAGCACCTCACAGAAATGCTCTCGGCAAATCTGCAAATCTGCAAACCTGCAAATCTGCAAAACCTGTTCCTGCCCCGCTTGCGCGTGCGTGGGACGGTCGAGGATGCGCTGCGTCACGAACCCGGCGAAACCCGCGTTCGATTTCTCGGCACGAAACCCAGTGGTGGTCCTGGGCCTCCCCTAGGTCGACTCAGCCTGAAATTAGTAGGGAGACAAAGGCGGCCGGGCGTGGTGCTGCCCACACTGACCTGTTTCGTCCTGGCCTTAATAGGTGCTCGCTAACAACACACGCCCCATCCGCCTGTTAAAGGTTCTTTGAGGGTGGGTGGGTAGGGGGGGGGATATATTTTCCTTTGTGTCTGTGGAGAGCGGTGGCGCAGTGATTTGCGCACTCCGCAATTAAAATCGCCCACCTGAATTCGATTATGTGACTAACGTAAATGAGTGATTTCTCCACTCGTTTTGGGCCTCCCCTATGTCGACTCAGCCTTAAATGAGTACGTGATGCCGCGTGTAAACATCGCCGCTGGGGAGACAAAGGCGGTCGGGCGGGCGTGGTGTTGAACACCCACCCCCTCGTGCGTCGTCGTGCCGGCCTTCATAGGTGCTCGCTAACTGCACTTGCCCCTACAGTTTGTTAAGGCTACACGGGGGATCTTTGTCTTCGTGTGTATTTGTGTGACGTTCCCAGTGCGTCTGTCTGCGAGTATGTTCGTGTGTGTGTGTTTGCGTCAGTCTGAGTGTGTGTGTGCGTGTGTGCGTTCGCGTGTGTATGTGTGTGTGTGTGTGTTGGTACCAGTCTCGTGCGGTGGTGTAGCGGTTAGCGCTGCACTACGAACCTGACGACCCGGGTTCGATTCCCGCTCACGGCAAACACCAGTGACAATTATCTGAACCCGTCCTGGGCCTCCCCTAGGTCGACTCAGCCTCAAATTAGTACCTGGTGCGGTGTGTAAACATCGCCACTGGGGAGACAAAGGCGGTCGGGCGTGGTGTTGGCCACCCACCCCCTCGTGTGCCGTGCCGGCCTTCATAGGTGCTCGCTAACAGCACTTGCCCCTACAGTCTGTTAAGGCTATACGGGGGATCTGTATCTTTGTTTTGCCAGTCTCGAGTGCGTCTGCTTGTGTGCGTGTTGGTGTGTAGGTGTGAGTTTGTCTGTGTGGGTGGGTGTGCTTGTGTCAGTCTGAGTGTGTCTGTGTGTGTGTGTGTGTGTCTGTGTGTGTGTGCGTCTGTGTCTGTGTGTGTGTGCGTCTGTGTCTGTGTGTGTGTCTGTGTGTGTGTGCGTCTCTCTCGCTCTGTTTGTTTGAGTGCATGTGGCCCAGACGTCGTTAGGGAGACACAGACGAGGGAGGAACCCGCCAAGGATATTGCCACCTCCACACCTCCCTCCCTCCCTGCCTCCCTCCCCCCTCCTCCTCCTCCGGCTAACCCCCTCGTCCTCCACCGCACGCCGAGAGCGAACAACGGCGACGAAAACTTCGCAGTTTGGGAGACGGAGCGACGGATCGGTGGCTCGTTCATCGGAGGGAACGAACGAGAGAGGCCCTCCTAGCACGAGGTTGTCCCAAGCGCTTCGGCGGCATGGAATTGACGGGCGCGCCTTGGAGAGAAGAGGGTTCGTGTGGAGACGTTTAAAGAGACGGCGGCGGCGGCATGCGGGAATCGTGACATTTGTAATTGCCGTGCCTATTTCAGTAAAGAACGAACGCCTTCTAATAATACGAATAATTCACACGCGCGCGCTGTGTGTGTGTGCGTGCTGTCATTTGAAATCGAGTGCCTTTTTGATGCAGAAACGGAATTGAAAGCGTAAAAAAAAATCTCACAATCATACTTTTACAACAACAAAAATGTGTGTATATTTATATTGCTGTATATAAAAGTGTAAAAAAAAATATTGCAATGCGTCGTATTAATCTCTGTTGTTGGGGGTTTCTGAACCAGTGGTGGAAATTCCACATTCATATGGCGGGGTTTGATAGGCTACCCGTAGGACCACATCTGTTGACCGTCTTCATCGATGATGGTATAACAGTAATATATCGATTGTCTTACACATGTCTGATCTGATCGTCGCTCACCAATGTAATTTCGACAAATATTCGACAAAGGGACGGACAGCTGACATTTGGCACACGGCCGAGTCTACGATTTTAACAACAACAACAACAATAATCCGACAACCGAAGATTTTTAAATGTGGGACTTCCCCAAAAATGTTGTTCCATTCATGGGGGGGGGGGGGGGGGCGTCAGTGTTCGCTTAAAGTTCTTCATTGCGTCACGTGTCCCGGTAAACACTCCACCAGGTAAATCGAGCACTGTGGAGTGTGACGCGAAAACCGATAGAAAGTGGAAAATACCGCGACGAGTTACGAGTAAATAAATACATACTGTAAAGCTGCCATATCAAGCAATGGCAGAGGGAGAAAGTGAGTTCTGAAGATGGGTCATTGTCCGAAACGTCAGACACAATGAAGTTGCTTTTGTTATGAAGCAGTGGTAACGACAGTTGTTTAAAAACCACATCACGGAACGGTCATAATACCCACTAAACCAAGGCGTTCAACAAACTCTTGTTCTTAAGGACCCCCACTACCAATTATCTCCTCCCCAATCAACACACAAATTAACTCGTACCACGCTCCCCGCGCCGGATGATTCTTAAACACGCACCACGTGACGCGCGGAACACGTGGTACGCGAACTCGCCTACACTGAGATCTCAAGCTCAATTCGAATCGGCTCTACGAACGCAGGCAGGGTTAATTGCTTGGCGCGTCACGTGGGAGGACGTGCTTACCAATCATCATCGGGCGCGTGCAGCGTGTAAAGTTTTGTTTCTCATTGAACGGGGACGAGTCAATTGGGAAACGCGTAAAGCCGCAGGAGCGTGGTGGTGTTCCGCGAAAACTGGAGTTTGGTGAGTCTCAACATTACACGGTCACAACAATTTTGCCGTTATTTGTAGTAAACATGTTTTGGGTCAGATCGCGTTATTTATAAATGTGTCGTAACCCTCCACCACCCGACACGGCCAAACAGTAAAACATGTGTCACGTTGACAAGACAAATTGTTCATTACTTTAGCCCAACGGTGTGATGAAGAGTGATTCAACATCTTGATTCAACATCATTGTTGAATCACTCTTCAACACACCGGTGGGCTAAATTAGTGAACTATTTGTCTTTTGTCAACGTGACACTTGTTAAATCCTTTATATTAAGTTCACTTGCTTGCTTGCTTGCTCACTTACGACCGTGCAAATCTTTTGGTCGCTTTTTAACCCACTTCCCGTGATCCAATCGAGCTGACATTTCGTGAAAAAAAATTCCAAAATGTTACACTTTTTAGGCAAAAAAAATAATAGTTAATTACCAATTGCTTAATGGTGGCAGGCAATCATCTGACCCATAGGTGGCAGCCATCTCAAGCCAGAGAACGAGAGGACTCTAGCCGCAACGCATATAAAGGATTTATAGTGAAAAACTTTGTTTTTACGGGTTAATTTTTTTACTGTTTGGCCGTGTCGGGTGGTGGAGGGTTACGACACATTTATAAATAACGCGATCTAACCCAAAAACGTTTATCATCAATAATATTGGTCGAGAAAGCCTACGTGTCAGACTATACCGTTATTTAATCCCTGGGCGTCAATTGCTTTTAACTCAAGCAAAACGTAGGGTATCAGCCAGGCGGCTGGGTGTGAATTGTCACCACTGACGTGTTAGAGGGTAGACTGAGTGGACGTGGGGTTGCAGGTTCGCAGAGAGACGGGCGAAGCGCGCCTCGATGTTCGAGGAGAACGCAGCTCAGACGACCTCTGGAAGCGATGCAGCTTTGCTCGTTCTTGAAAAACTTGTGTCTTTAGAACTGATTTTATTGCGTGCGTGTTTAGTTTGTTGTCCTCCCCCCCCCCCCTGTTGGCTATACCTACGGTGCGAAAGAAGTTCAACATAACGTACATGCAGACAGACGTGAACTGATGCTGCTGTCAGCGGAATTGTGCACTGGCCGAAGGTGATACACTGCTGCTGATGGGATAATGACGAGTGGATGGGATGATGAGTGGATGGGATGATGAGTGGATGTGATGATGAGTGGATGGGATGATGATGAGTGGATGGGATTTCATTTTATTTTCAGTTTTTCAGCTTAATTTACTACGTATAGCCCTGTGAGCCATTCGGCTCTTGAATCGGGTGCAACCGCAACAAAAAAATAACTAAAATATGAACAAGAAAACATCTTAAAGTGACTATGCACAAACAGAAAAATCCTGGAAAAACTGCAAAAATCTTCCAGAAAAAAATCACCGTACACCAACGCTGTGTGCAAAAATGCCAGTGGGATGCAAGTCAAACAACAACAACAACAACCACAAGACAACTTAGATTAAGGCCATCAGTCTAACTCCGTACTACAACCATCAAACATGGTTGGCATGATGATGAGTAGATGGGATGATGACGATGGGATGATGGCGATGGGATGATGCCGAGTGGATGGAATGATGAGTGGATGGGATGATGAGTGGATGATGAGAGGATGGGATGACGAGTGGGGACGTCGGAGGAGACGATTGGGAGGAGGAGGAGGAGGAAGAGGCGTTCTTTGTTCTACAGTGACAAGGCCCCACCCGCCATCGCTCCGTCATTACCATCATCATCATCAGTAGCAGCAGCCATGGTCAATCCACTGCTGGATGAAGGCCTCGCCCAAGCTCCGTCAGCCACCTCTCACGCACTCCAAACGGAGCGGCTGACTGAGCATCAAAGAGCGTTTTCACAGCTCCATCTCCTTCTCGGACGTATTTTCCATTAATATATTTTAGTGTGGCTGCCACTCCCGTCATTATGTGTGACCGTCGGGGACCCCCATCTCATCCCTTCGAGCAGACGCGGCCTCATGGACATCGCCCACGCGGCCTATCCAAGGAAAGCCTCCACCGACTCCCAACACTCTCAAGGCGACTCGTTTTCGGCGAGGCTCACGCTACGATGCGTCGCGATATTGTTTTGTTTTCGGCCGAATTCCTCGAGCGAGCGAGCGAGCGAGCGTCTTGATTTAAAAAAAAAAAATTTGCGGAGAAATTGCGAGTTCGGCCGGAGAAACCTGCACCCACCACCAGCACCACCACCACGCTTGCGAGGGGCGAACACTCAGAGAGAGAGAGTGTCCTCCACAGCAGGTGAGTTGACCAAACCAAGCTTCGTGCACCGCTATCTCCTGCACACTTCGCAGCTCGTCAGAGGGATTTAAAAAATTAACCCGTAAAAACTAAGTTTTTCACTATAAATCCTTTATATGCGTGGCGGCTAGAGTCCTCTCGTCCTCTGGCTTGAGATGGTTGCCACCTATGGGTCAGATGATTGCCTGCCACCATTAAGCAATTGGTAATTAAATATAAAAAAAAAATCCTAAAAAGTGTAAAATTTTGGAAAAACAATTTCACGAAAATAAATTGTCACGCACAACGAGTCTGTGTGCATAATGTCAGCTCGATTGGATCACGGGAAGTGGGTTAAAAAACGACCGAAAGATTTGCACGGTCGTAAGCGCGCAAGCAAGCAAGCGCGCAAGTGAACTTAATATAAAGGATTTAAAAAGAGAAAAGGTTCACCAAACCACGTACGCGTGACAACTAAACCCCGACCTCCGAATCAGCTGGCTCGCAAGCAGCTGCGCGACCCACGTGTGCATTTCCGTGTTCATATTTGTTATTGATACCGTACGTATTCATCTTCTTGGTTCTTTCGGTAAAGTCACGTAGAATGGAAATAATAAACGAATAAAATTAAAACAAAATAAAATAATTCTCACGACGTTTCGGCCGAAAGAACCAAGAAGATGAATCCCTGCAGTCACGAAAGCTTGAAATCGAAACCGTACGTATTATTGCGTAGTATTATTCAAACGCGTAGCGATGTGTACACAAAGATCCCCCATATAGCCTTAACAAACTGTAGGGGCAAAAAGTTCGTGTCGTCTCGCCGCTTCTCCTGCTTTGTTGAAGGAGCACACAGACTGCAGTGGCTCACTAGATTGGTCCATATCTAAGCGTCTCTATGCATCTCGATGAGTCGCTAGGTAATGCCCACGTGCATCGATGGGCTTATTGCACCGTCCACAGTTTCGAGTTGCATGGTCACAATCGCACAAACTGCGGTGTGTGTCTTCTTGGTTCTTTCGGTAAAGTCACGTAGAAGGGAAGTAATAAAATAATACAAATACAACGTAATAAAATAATTCTCACGACGTTTCGGCCACAACGCAAGCAGCCGTCCTCAGGTGAAAACCAGGTCTGTCGAGGCGACAGCGTCTGAATGAAACAGCACACGTGCTTGGAGCTGCTAATCCTGCATCATGCACGGGCAAAGTAGCACTGATCACATACCTGCATTTCCCATATCCCCTCCCTTGGATGCTGCTAATCCTGCATAATGCACGGACACAAGTAGTACTAATCACATACCTGCATTTCCCATAAATATGCTAAATTCCTCTTGATATGCAATTTTTTTTGTCAAGGCGCCCCCTTTTTACACCCCCTTCCAACCCAGCTTATATATATGCTCCAAGCACGTGTGCTGTTTCATTCAGACGCTGTCGCCTCAACAGACCTGGTTTCACCTGAGGACGGCAGCTTGCGTTGTGGCCGAAACGTCGTGAGAATTATTTTATTATGTTTTATTTTTATTATTTTATTACTTCCCTTCTACGTGAT
>JAAXLI020002544.1:0-12951 GCA_014621495.2 Entosphenus tridentatus | reverse complement strand
ATTATATTATTTTATTATGTTTTATTATTTTTATTATTTTATTACTTCCCTTCTACGTGACTTTACCGAAAGAACCAAGAAGATGAAATGCTGAAAGTGTTCAGGTTCTGAATCATTGTCCCATTAGAGTCCACTCCTGGGCCACTCTTTAACACAGTGTCCACGGGTGGTGACCTGAACGCTTGCAACAGCCTTTTGCTACGGCAGTGAACAATTGCAAGTCTTTGACATATGGCAGCGCATCACAACAACATAGCATTCACTGAAGCGTAAACAATAACAGTGGGGTGGGGTATATTAAATTATAATTAAATCTTTTGGCATATATGAGAAGATTTAAATAGAAACAAACTCCCAATTGGAGGCACTGTGGTTATAGCACTTCAGTCATAATCCGAAGAATAGAAGTCAGGGAATGACCCATACCATCATCCCTCCTTGGTCTATAAATTGAGTAAACAGTCATTCTGTGGGCTGGCACCACAATAATACCCACTGGCTCTGGGCTGCCAACAGAGTTCAGTTACCACTCTACCCCTCCTTTCACCAGGGACTTGAAAAGCAGACGATTGTTAACACACAATGTGATATGCATATCAGGCTGCCACCTGTTCTGGTTTTCCTCGGATCGTCCTCTCGTTTAAGGCAGCTGTTCTGGGTAACCTGTAAGTCTTCGCAGACATTAAAAGCCCAAGTGTTTTTTTTTTTATCAGTTGCATAGCATTAATAACACTGGTCAAAAAAAAAAATTCTGGCCTGGAATTTTGCAGCTGTTTTAGACTAATTTCAGGGTGCTGATTCCAAATCTGGTCTCAGATTTGCTCTATCACATCATATTTTTATGCTATCGGTATACCCCTTTTTTATTGATTTTACCCGAAATTAACTCCGTCACTTATGATTGCAAGTTGTTGTGAGTCAGTGACTGCTTTAGTGTTAAAATATAGTGCTGTATTTTTAGGATAGTGTGTTTATAATATCATTTTATGTAGATATCCATATTTATGTAATATTTTTCTTCTGAAGTTTTTATTGAAAATGCAATATTTGATATCTGATGTGATTGACAAAAACTGATGCCAGATTTAGAATCAGCACCCCAAAATTACCTTAAAACCGTTGGAATACCTTATGCCAGAAAAAGTGTGTTGACCAGTGTAATAATCCACTACTCAAATTAATGCTGTACATTCACTGTAGATCTCCCCTCTATCAGGAAATTGTGAGATACAGTACAGTATTGTTCTTCCTTTGATATATCCAGGTTTTTTGTCACCTCAGTGTTGGGAATTATATAATTGTGTAACATCAATGACCGCATTGCAGTTATTGCTGGCGATAGGTAGACAAAGACAGAGCAATATGTTTTCTTTTTAGAGTATCTACAGCATAACTTTCCCACGTTATTTAGACTTCTGTATAATAATGTCTTGCTTGGGGGGAATGTTACTCTTGAGCGTGTGAAGCGTATAACCACAAATGGCAAAGCAGCTGTGTTCAGGTTGGTCCAGTAGTACATGAGTAGTGTAGCACAAGTTGGAGACGAGGTAGTTGCAGGAGGCACCTTCTTTATTGACACTCTTAGGTTCACAGGTTCCTTCCGATGTCGTATAGCCTAGCCTAGATGCAACCCTGACCGTGTTACATTGACGGCGTCAACCGAGACAGCCAACAACTATCCTGCCGCGCAATGATCTAGTGAAGACGACAGCGACGACGAGACGAGTCCACTCACAGAACCCGACAGCCCGGAGCTCGAGCTCTCCGCTGCTTTTATTCTACTTGGTGCAGCCTGGCTCCGCCCTGGCCGCGCCTCCCTTCTCGAACCCACTAGCGGGTTCCAGGTGCTTCCAGATGAGATCTTCCGTGACCCTTGCCCCAGTTCCTCCGCCCTGCCGGCACACACACCGTGTTCGACGGCGTGTGCGCGAACTTTCCACCGCAGTTGCCACTGCTGGACAGCAGTCGGGGCTATGTCACTACACATGTTCACTTCGTTAAGTAGAGACGATTTGCAAACAGCATCGACCAAATCCAGGCAACACACTCAAGCAGGAAGGTCACGACTACCAAGTGAGCCAATATTGCAAGTGAAGTGATCTTTGAACAAGAATGTGATGTGTTTTTTCGTTGAACAAAACAAAAACATAGCGAATGATATTCTATGCAGTATTAGATTACTGACTGGATTCCTGCCTGGCTGGCATGCAAGTGCGTGTGTGTGGTAGTGACGTCGCCGCGCACATCCGCCTGATGACGTAATCTGCTTCTCACAGCGTTGGGCTGGGTTCGTGCGCGCTGACGTCACGCCTCCCCCCCATCCCCCACCCAGGTTGAGGGTGACAGGTAGCAGAGGGGGGATGTGACGTCGAGGAATGGAGGGGAGAGGGGGAGCGGGGAGAGAGAGAGAGCAAAACGGAAAGAGGAGAGCAAAAAGGGAAAGCGACGAGCAGTGGGAGGGAGGAATGGGGAGAGGCAAGAGAGATTGAGGTGGGAAAGGGAGAGGTGGGAATGAGAAGAGCGAGAGGTGAGAGAGAAGAGCTGCGTGCAGAACGAGAAAGTGAGCGAGAGAGCGAGCGAGAGGTGGGGGTTTACATAAAGCAAAGTTATAAAAAACATTTTTAACGAAATGATGAACGAAGCAAAGTGCCGACTACACCGAGCATCTTCTTGTTTCCACTGATCGTAAAAAAATAGAGAAACAGGGAGAGAGGTAGGGTAGGGAGTGAAGTGAGTGAGTTACAGTGGAAGGAAAAGATGTATATAGAAGGAGAGGTAGCAGAGGGGGAATATTTTTTTTTATCAAAACCGAGACAACGCGAGACATTGAGATAAATTGAGATATACCGCACAGAGATAGAAAGAGAAAGGTGGAGAGAGACAGGGCTCTGTATAAGATTACAAGTTTTGCTGGCTGGCTGGCTGGCTGGGACGGATGGAGAGTCATGTCCAAAGGATGCGTGGGTTGCAAGTTATGTTTAAAAGTATACAGGGTGCTTCACACATTTTTTAACACTGATATGGGACTATCGTGTTTAATAGAAAAGGAACGGATGATAGACTGTAACATGATAATAAATGTATGTGAATAGCTTAAAAAAGTCAAAAAGTCTGCACTTGTTCGCAATCATTGTCAACACGTGCCTGGAATCTTCTCCAGGTGGTCTCCAGGGCACATTTATTGCGGTTTTGTTGCAAATTTTCAGAAGTGTTAACATTTTTTGAAGCACCCTGTAGAATGGCTGCGTTGTAAACATCGTTTTCTGTATTCTTGTTTAGGGACGCCGATATCAAATGCATCCCAAAGCGCCGCCGAAATGAATGTTCCTTTGCCGGCAAATACAACGACCCGTATCCCTACGCCGTGACTGTGGTTGCTAAAAATGCACTTGGATGTGAAGGAAGTGAAACTGAAAAGTTTTCCCTGAAGTCAATCCGTAAGAACAACCATTCATTTATTTTCGGTTGTAACATGACCAATGGAAATGGATCTGCAAAACATTGCGTAGGTCTGCATATTAGCCTGCAAACAAGTTAAATGTTAAGTAATTAGTTAACTTTGAACGACCGAGTATCATATGAAAATCTAAAAAAAAATTTACACGAAAATACAGGACTTGGTGAGCCATGGAAAATGACAAACGGACGAAATATTAAGCAATAACTGTGCTGTTAACGTAGTCAACAATATCATGCTTCTAACGATATTAACATTAGCAGTTAATGGCATGAGCAACGATGTAATTGTAATTAAGACGTTCGAGTTATATTAATATTAATGCCTTGTATAAAGGTGTCCGTTTTTGTACCAGTTGAAAGGGTAAAAACGTATTACTATACTTTATATTAATCACTTGCGTTGTGATGAAACCGTTGATTGAAGCAAGTGGTAATTGGGATCGACGTTTTGTTATTTCTTCATTTGTTTAGTGAAACCAGACCCACCCATCATTCTAAAAGTAATTCCAGGCCAGGGACGCCAGAAGCATGTGTGGGTGATCTGCTCTTATCCAAGCACGTGGAACCACGCAGACAAGGGATTCACGCTCACAGCTGAGCTGGAGTACAAATCAATGGAAGATAACAATTACAGACAGGTAAACACTTTCCCGTTTTTACGTCTTGTTGCACGTATGCATTATATATTCATAACTATAAATCTTGAATTTCGATTTAAAGCTTTCGTGACTGCAAGGATTCATCTTCATGGTTCTTTCGGTAAAGTCACGTAGAAGGGAAATAATAAAATAATGAGGTTTTTTTTTATTTCCCTTCTACGTGAAATAATAAAATAATAAAATAATACATTCTTATTTTTTTATTTTATTATTTCTCTTCTACGTGACTATAAATCTTGACTTAAAGCTTTCGTGGCTGCAGTAATTCATACTCTTTGGGTCTTTCGGTGAAGTCACGTAGATAGAAAAATAATAATTGTCATAACTATCTTTATTCAACCCACTTATCACTTCATAATAAAATATATTTTTATGGATTTGCTTCTGTTCATTACCCATAATGCTGCACTACAGCATATCATGAGTTTTTTGTGCTGTTCGGGCCCTATTGTTTAGAAGGAGTGCTCTGAACAATAACATATGATAAATTTATATTATAAACGGGCATATATTGATTGAACAAACATGAACAATGCTGATGAGACCCATAGTGTCAAAACAGGTCCAGAGTTTGTTGCTTGAACAGATGCTATGAGTTAATACAAGTCTAGAAGGGCCGAAAAGACAATATACTAAATTGATTTTATTTTCCTGTGAAGGTACAGAATGGAATTCATTCTACTTATGCCATTCACCAGAATGCTCCACAATTGCGATGCTGAGTGTTTGCACAAATGAAGGTCACTTCATTGTTCAACTCGCTTCAGGAACAGCCTTCCCTTCATACTCTTAGTTTTTTCGGTAAAGTCACGTAGGTAAAAAAATGCAATTAAAATTAATAAAAATAAAATAATAATAAACACGACTTTTCGGAGGCAACACAAGTCTCCGTCATCAGATGGGACCGTCACAGCCAGATTTGCTGTATTATTTTATTTGTATTAATTTTAATTAAAACAAATTTACCTACGTGACTTTACCGGAAAAACTAAGAGTATGAATCCTTGCAGTCACGAAAGCTTCAAATCTAGCCTTCCCTTCGCTGTTCACATTCGTGGTTCTCCTGTTGTTTAACGTCAAATACGAAAGAATCGCCTCTTACTCGCCAACGATTTGCTCAACATGTATTGCACAAGGGCCCTACTTTGATACAAACAAAAAAACACACATTGCACGGTGGTCATCATGCTGATCCAAGAGATTTGCTGCCAACGTGAATGGTTGCCATCCCGTTGCCCATTTGAGCAGAAACACACGTTTACTTTTTTCACTTTGGCCGTAACACAGTATGTACAGTATCCCAAATTGTTACATGTGTGTGTGTGCGCTTGTGTCTGACTGTTTGTTATGGTATCCTGATAAATCGAAGATCAAGATCGCCACGTCTCGCGAAAATGTATGGGTGTTCAAAATCATTGATTCCCATCCTGGCACCTCGCGCGTGATACGCGTGCGCGCCAAGGATTTCCTCGATTATGGAAGATGGAGTGACTGGAGTTCACCGACTTACGTAAACACATCAAACGGTGTGTTTGACTTTGCGTGGAGTAAATCGTAAACATAAGCACGTTACACGCATGCATTATTACTCTCTTTGTCAGCTGAGAGTTTCACAAATAAGTTCGTGGAATATTGACGTGGATTTGGTCGTAGGAAGGTGAATCAACTGGTCACAAATACATTTCGATTTAAAGCTTTCGTGACTGCAGGGATTTATCTTCTTGGTTCTTTCGGTAAAGTCACGTAGAAGTTAAATAATATGTTTAATTTTTTTTATTTTTTTATTTCCCTTCTACGTGACTTTACCGAAAGAACCAAGAAGATGTTTATAGTGCATGTGCAAAAAACATCTCTGTGCAATGTATTGCGAATGCGTGGATTTCAGTAATCGATACTCTACCGACGTTTGGTTCATTTGCTCGACTGATTGGATAATGTACGTTGTTTTAAAAATAAAAAGTCTCATCTCTGTTTCCAACGCATGCTACTGGACGGGAGGTGATAGGCAGAGCTGGGTGACGCCATCGGCATCTGCTGATGTGTAACGCAGCCCATGACTTGTCTGGGATTTACCGCCTTTAGCGAATAAAACATGTTGGGGTCCTGAGTAAAGGTCGATACAATGTTTTAATTGAGAAAAAATACTCGATCAAATAATTATCCCAGCTCCCTGTCACGACCTCTTGTCCTTGATCAAAATCTAAGGTGCATTTTAAGTACTTGACATCCAAAGTTACTATCATATTATACGATTGTTGAATATTACACACGTGTTATTTAAATTCACGACATGTATACCACACATTTGTGGGTTACATCTGCAACTTCAAGCACTTTAAAACAATGTTTATATTTTTTTTGCAGAAGATGAATCCAAAGTGGACATTCCTAAGGTGAAACAAAAGATTAAGTAGTTCTGTGGTTCATTAAAGTTACAAATCTCACCTCCACATCTTCATAATGCTGTTTTCCAATTCCTGGTTGACTTGAAAGTATTTGCAGGTACTGTACGGTCATGTGGTCATTAATACTATTGCTTAAAAAAAATTGTAATATGCCAAAGCATACGACCAATTTTGCCAACATTACCAAAAAACATACACAGTCGTGAGATATTGATTAAAAATCGGCTGTATCAATCTTGAAAGTTCAACAATAATCGTTAAATACACAACTAATTTTTCGATGTAAAGCTTTCGTGACTGCAGGAATTCATCTTCTTGGTTCTTTCGGTAAAGTCACGTCGAAGGGAAGTAATATTACTTCCCTTCTACACAACTAATTTTGACTGCTCTTCCCGTTAAAGCGTAGAATATAATGAGCGTATTCACAGTATTTTGATCATAGTCTATCTGACAAAAAATTCAACGGTGTAATAAACACACCTGTCAACCCCGTATCAGTGCCCCTACCTTATTACAGACCAATTCAGACCGTATTGGTCACCCCGTGCCCCTGATAAACCTCAACGTTCATCCTACAAAGTCCCATCGCAAGGGAGAAACACAAACAGACAAAACACACTTTTGTTGCCCGTATTGAAACGGCTGTACGCCGTATGGACATGAAAACTCAATTTCCCTGTACAAGAACACGGCTAAACCGTATGGGTTGCCAGGTATGAATAAACATGCTGTGATGTAACAGCTAATGGCATTTCTTCTTTTAATCCAGTCTTTTTTTGTTATATGAACAGAAATTTAACAATGCGGCAAGCACAACAATTTATATAGAGAGCTCAGTGGAGTCTGAGCCGACACAATATCCAGGTAGGAAAGCGCAAACTTGTTCTAACCGTGAGCATACAAACATGATAAGCGTTTTACTTCTGAAATCAATACGGTACAGTGCTCGTCTCTATGCACAGGTCTCAGCCAATTGCGGAAATTCCACATTACTATGGCAGTGATCAGTCTGTAAGAGTATGACCACTGCTAACTTCTCACAATGATATTTCCCACAAACGGTGGTGTAAAAAGATGATGGCTATGAATCGTATGAATTGTTATTTTTAAGTTATTACCACAAATGACTGTTCGTGTATTCTGGTTAAACAAATGTGCTGTTTGCGACGTTGAGCAATTACACATGCTTGAATTTGTTTCTCAGATGCTCTGAAAAAAGTCTATCTGCATGGTGGGACAAGCGCGATAAGTTTATTTTGTATTGTTCTGTGTTCAGCCTGCCTTGCTCTGACCACATTAACTGTCACTGCCTTCGTGTACTTAAAGTGAGTACATTTCAGGATTTATCATTGGTGTATAAATGATTGTATTTGTGTTCATAATTGACGCACACATGGTACTCAACAAGAGACAATTAATAATTATTTTCTGGGTTATTGAAAAGCAGGTAAAAATATTCACAATTATATTTCTGTACATTTGTAAACAAATATATAGATAATATACCATTAAAGTTGGACTTCAATTCCAAGACAATTCATCTGATCAAGCTGATTGTAATCACCAACGCAACGTCTTCAATTGTAAACGTTGCCGAGTTTACTCTCCAACACACCGGTGTGCTGAACTAGTAACTAACTGGCATGTGTTTTGTTTACGTGACAAACCTTACTAAATGACTGTGTCAGGTGTGGTGGGTTCACGACACATTTATCTTGACGCGATTTAACCCAAAATAACTTGTATCATGAACATTTAATTCATGTATTACATGTTTACTGCTTGGTTAATGTACACGACATTGCGCGTTTCGTCTGTAAGCACAGCTGATTGCAAGGCTATATTCACGTGCCAAATTCAGTGTGCACAATTTATTAACTGCACTGTATTTACGTACGATAGTGGTGTTGATCAACCTTCCGTATCATTGTATATCCACAGAAAGAAGCGAAAAATAAATACGAGACATCAGGATGCCATGGCAAGACAGGAATTGGAGCCCTTAGCTGCTCCTGTTATTTTGATGAATGGGGACATGACCAGCACCAATTCCATCCACGATACACCTCCCCAGGATGATGTCACTCGCATAAATGTAGACGAATCCAATCCCTTCCTGCAGGTCTTTGGAGAACCAAGACTTCCCATCAACAACAACGTGATAAACTCCGAATACTTTTACAAACGTATGAAAACGTCTTTTTTATTCCAAGAAACACAGGTTTAGGATCGGACTTAGACAAGAACTTATTGCCAGTTTGGATCATTTGCTTTGTATGCATGTATGTCGCACTTATTTTGGACGGTACGTAGCCAACCGTGCCAAACAGTGGTGCTTAATAGCAATGCAGTCAAATCTGGTGTTGTAGTCGGTCATTGTATACCACTATGTTCTTATCCAGTTACAATGACTTTTCCAGTACTATATTTAAAAATTCAAATTTTTTTGGCGTTTTGGCCATGGTCCCATCTTGGTCTCAATATATGAGCCTTTGCCAGAATGCAGCGTGACAATCGATCTGTTAAGTCACGTGACAGGGTGTCGATTTTTTTGGGACAGCCCGTGTATTAAACAAGCACAATCCTGTATTTGAAACTGTACCGATGTTTCAGATCAACTTTGATGACTGTATGTAACATGTTCAAATGTTCACTTGTTTCCAATTTCAATTAAAAAAAATGTCCTGACGCACTCGAGCTGCATGACATGTGGTTATTTCTATTGCGTTTAAATAAAAATAAAAATAATGCACATGTATAATGCGTATTCCAGCTTAGGATCCCAATGTGCAATGCATGGAAAGCAGGAAACATAAACACAACCAGGGAAATTGACCAAACTGAAGAGGGAAGGCCACTTTAAAGAGATCGGTTATCAAAGTAGACTTAAATAACTCTACCGACTCTGATTTCTTGATTTCAAGTGGCAAGGCGTTCCATAGCTTGGGTGCCATGCTAACAAAAGCCCGATCATGTCGCTCAGTGCAGAAAAATGGTTAAAGTATTAGCTCACAGTTAGAAGCTATATTGTGAGATACTTATGAGTTCCAAGGCAAGATGATGTAAAACCATAGCTGCTGCAAGTATCGGGCTCACATATTTTCACTTTTAAAAAATCCTTTTGCCCGTCGATCACGATTGCACAGAATTGGAAAGCGATTCTTGTTCCGCCAAAAGCATCTCTGGGTGCACCCCCTTATGAACCATGGGTAGCTGCTAATGAAGAGCACGGATGTAGCCACGGCGTTCACGTTCACCGCAACATCTGAAGGCTGTGAAGATCCAAGCTGCTCTCTGCCGAGATGCTCTCATCGTTAAGAGACCTGCTGCCTTTGTCTGCTCAGCACTGAGGTCTAACGGGTGCACCGACAATTAACCTCTCCTTCACGGGCAGAATGGAGCTACACAATATGCCTGGCAACCAGATACTCTATCGTAAAATGCGATTGTCTAGGTATGACGTTAGTCGTAATTTTTTTTAATGCAGTGTTCTCTCGTGATATTTTTTGGTTAAAACATTTCCAGCTGAAAATGTAAATGTTTTAAACAACTGCAAAAAAAAAGTTTGCACCTCAACCTTACATATAACATCCAGAACTGTGTTTCTATATGACATACAAGAAATGGAAAGTACTTAACTCCACTTCGAGTCCTGAAACAGAAGTGAAATCAACATTGCTCGAACAGGAACCAGTCCTTAACTTGGGCAAACTTCGTTTCACTCCCCACAACATTGTTGAGTAATGACTGGGATTTTCACTCAAGACACCTGGACAGATCATGTTTTATAAATGGATTACGGAGGAATGTGAGTCGTTTTTAGTACGATCCATAATTTGTGGATTCCTACCTTCAACAGCAAGTAGGTTTGCCTTTCCGTCAAGAGTTTGAGTGAACGTCTTTCAAATGTGTGGGGGTTTGTGGCATATGATCGCTTGCAACAATATTAAGTAAAGACGATCAGCAACCTATCTAAACTTAATTGGCAATAGCAGATGACAGTTGCAAAAACAAACATCTTAAACATTACTTTGACATCAATTTTACATTTTTAAGTACAGTATTTATAAAACATGCTACTATTTCTTGTTTGACCAAAAATGTGCTTTTTAGTAAAAAAAAAGTGAACACCACGGTCTAAAGGGAACTAGATAGATGCATTGTACATTAGTTGTTTATTTAAGAGTAATATTTGCATGTCCATGGTTCTTTTTTCACGTAATGCCCTCTTTATGTACACAATCAATTGGAGAAAACGGTAGTGTATTATATTTGCTTTACATTTCGTGGCATTATAAAGTGTTGATTCACGTAATCATATTTATGCATCTTGGTTTCATGTGCATACAGACTAGCATACACGTGTATTTACTGTATATATGTACGAGGTACGATATGTCAATGTGAATTCAATGTGGTTGAACAATCGGAATATTTGTTGTCCATCCTAAACCTTCCCAAAATGCAGTGTTTTTTCCCATAGATATATCTTAGCATTGCATTGTTGTATGGGGTTTGCATATATTAGGGGAATTTATAAGATAATCATAGACATCGATGTAATCATAGGGTTGCTCGTTATTAAATTATTAAACTCAATATGGAACAAACAAACATGACCATTATATGAGGGAAAAAAATATTCAAGGGGGGGTTTGCATTAAAGAGATGAGGCTTGCAATTAGGACATATTTAATCATTTTACCCGAAACAGTATGTGTGAAAAAATATTGCCTTGAAATCATTGCTTTTCAGGGATCTTGTGATTCTGTGTTATGTTAGCCCATTGTTATACTACGAGGAATTTAAAAACATGTTTTTCTGATAGATCCAAAAACTTTCACAAATAAGATAACCTTCAATGTAGAGCTCAGTCTATGTGCACTGTTCAAGTATCTGCCCGCACGTACTTTTAATACCCTAACCACCATTAAATAGTGATATTGCTATGACTTTCAATTGCAATTGTTCTTCGTGTTTTTTTGTTTTTTGGTCATCACGCCACACCATTAACTTCCTTCGAGTTGTTAATCTGAAATAATAATAATGTATATTAAGCAGTGTTGCTGACTTTCAGTTTTAGCAACAATATATGCATTAGTATATATTTCTCGGGATGTCAAGAAACATTATACTAGTAGGAACCTCCTGGTTACACCAGCCCAGAGGGGATTATTGCGTCCGTCCGTCGTGCAGGGAGGGGCTGGGTGGGGAGGGAGGGGCTGGGTGGGGAGGGGAGGGTGGGGAGGGGCTGGGTGGGGAGGGTGGGGAGGGGCTGGGTGGGGAGGGGAGGGTGGGGAGGGGCTGGGTGGGGAGGGGCTGGGTGGGGAGGGTGGGGCTGGGTGGGGGGTTTGGAGAGGTGGGGCTGGGTGGGGAGGGGCTGGTCACCCCGTGGTGCCCTTATAAAACTGAACGTTTAACCTACTCACGCCGGCTTGTGCCCACCCTCACAGGCAGCCATATTTGCGGAATACACCACGCCGCCGTTGACCCTGGCCATTGACCGAGCAACCCAACGTTCCTACCAGCTCCCTCCGCAGGAATGTGTTACATGCTCAATGTAATTAGAGTATTGGTTCATATTATTTTTTACAACAATGTTATTGACAGCCCGCTCCAGTTCAGACAAATATTTATATATATACATGTATTGAAACAACGTAGAATATCCCTAGAGACTAATGAATAGCTCATGACGCTAAAGTAAGTAAGATTGTTTAACACGTAGGCTTTCGCGACCAATATCATCCATAATAGAGGGTTTTTTTGGGTTAGATCACGTAAATATATAAAAGTGTTAGGTGGTGGCGGGTTTTAACGACACCTTTATATATTTACGCGATCTAACCCCCAAAAAACCCCTCTATTATGGAGTAAGATTGTTATTTTCAAATTATTTTTAAACCTGTTGAGCAAATTTTTTAAAGAGATAAAGTTCCTAAAATTGAAAAAATGGGATTTTTACAGCACTAAATAATGGGGGGGGAGCGGAAACATTGACACGTCATCTTCATAAAACATTCCAGAGTGAATTTAACTTTTCCCTGAAAGTGTAGTGTCTTATGTTTGGTCCTACTAATTGAACTCTTTCCCAACATACATTTATGTTCACTATATACGGGAAGGAAAAAAACAAGGTTAGCAATTGTTTAATGCGGTATTGTCGGCAAGGTTGACACTTATCAATTGCATTTTTGTTACAGATTGAAAGTACCTAATTTTGCTTTAATCCACACAAATTGGCAATCACACAACATTTTTCGATTTAAAGCTTTCGTGACTGCAGGGATTCATCTTCTTGGTTCTTTCGGTAAAGTCACGTAGAAGGGAAATAATAAAATAATAAAAATAAAACATTATAAAATACAATTCTCACGACGTTTCGGCCACAACGCAAGCAGCCGTCTTCAGGTGAAGAACAGGTCTGT
>JAAXLI020002542.1:0-12953 GCA_014621495.2 Entosphenus tridentatus | reverse complement strand
TTACTTTATTATGTTTTATTTTTATTATTTTATTATTTCCATTCTACGTGACTTTACCGAAAGAACCAAGAAGATGACATCATGGCATGTTCAGATTTTAAACTTGAACGCAAGAATCGTGATGCTTGCGCCTTAAGAATCATAAATCAGAAGTTTATTTCCCGTGTGAAGCCCATCGAGCCGAGCAAGTGCCGTCTCAAACTGCTTTGCGTCCGTGCGGTCTTCCCTCGATCAGCTCGGGCCTCACTTGAGCACCCAGTGTGAAGTGTGAACGTTGTGAGCATCGCCCCTCTACTGGCAGACTCGTGCCCACTTTGCAGGCCCTGTGGCGCACAGGGACAGCTTCCTGTGGGTAAGGGAGGGAGGGGGGGGTTTGGGCTAGACTCTGCTGCAGAGCATCGCAATGGTTGGGCTAAGATGTGATTTGAGGCACTTTGAGTTGCTGACACTTTGACATTTAAGCGCACGATACATGCAAATGCTCTTGCTTAGCACCGCACATACAAAGGCCGCCGGGTGCGGTGCTGGCAACACACTCGTGGGGAAGTGAAATAAATAGGTGCTTGCTAACAGCACTTGCCACGGCAGTCTTAAGGGTTAATAGGTTACACAGGGAATCTTCGTCTTTTTTATGTTTATGTACATTAAATTACGTGGCACACGCTATCTGAAGCTGTCCTGGGTATCCACTAGGTTGACTGGGCCTTAAATGGTGGTACAGTATGTAAACACCAGCACAGGGAAGACAAAGGTAGGCAGGAAGGTGCTGGTCACTCCATCCCCTCGTGTGCTGTGCCAGCCTTAACAGGAGCTCGCTAACAGTGTTTGTCATAACGATGTAGTATGGGGGCTACACAGGAGATATTTGTAGGAGACTCAATTAAAGCTGACGAATGAACGAAACTGAACAGCACGTTTCGCTTCAACAACATAAATAGGCAGATTCAGTAAACATTACAAATTGTGTATTTATACAGGGAGATAAATAAAAAGGAACTCAATCTTGATTTGAAGCTTTCGTGACTGCAGGAATCCATACTCTTTGGTTCTTGCGGTAAAGTCACGTAGTTAGAAAAATTAAAATAATATATCACGACGTTTCGATCGCAACACAAGCGGTCGTCCTCAGACCGCTTGTGTTGCGATCGAAATGTCGTGATTCTTTGTTTCATTTTTATACCTACGTGACTTTACCAAAAGAACCAAAGGAAAAGGAACTCATTCCAGTGTGCGGTTTTTCTTCATGTTAAAGCGGTCTTTTGTGTAAACTGTAAGCACACAAAGTACAAGTGGCAGGGCAGTGGTAACCGATCAAACGCTGCTCGTTTTTGGCTTTGAATTGAAAATTCCGCTTTGTGGCGTGGCAATCTGATTAAGTGTCAAGTCAGCCATATGATGGACATATAAGATGAATCCCAATGCCCAGAAGTGTGGACATGCAATTAAAATGAATTTGAATTCGTGCTTAATGGGAAATAAAGACTATAATTACCCACTAGATCTGACTTTATTGCGCTGATTGGTACGTGCTGTTACCGATCACCTGTGAAGGCCGACACGCCACACGAGGGGGTGGGTGGCCAGCATCACGTCCGACCACCTTAGTCTCATGTCTACACCACACCAGGTACTAATTTGAGGCTGAGTCGACCGGTTCACATCATCGTCACCAGTGTTGTCCATGAGTGGGAATCGAACTCAGGTGACGTAGCGCAGCGCGCAGACCCTCGCTACGCTGCCGCACAACCACACAGACCAGCGCATGGCCACACATTGAGCACACAGAAGAGGCGCCCTACGTAGGGCATGGTAAAGGTGCAGCCCTTAAAACGCTCACTCCGCGAGAAGGGAGCTCGGGAGAGACCTTCTCACGTGTGTTTTGGCCGACTCTTCTCGCTGCTCAAATGTCTTGGAAGAGATGAGAGTACCGACATGCGACCAGCCGATGGAATAACCATTTTGTACCCCTTCATGCCGCTCGGTAGACAAAGGTGGGGGGGGGAGGTTAGGAAACTTGCCTGTTGCTTCAACCGCCACGCCGCGAGATTGAACCGGCGAACCTCTGTATTGCAAGCCCAATGTGCTCTCCGCGACACGTAGCAACGATTCACTCGAATAAGGGTAAATTTGTCAAAGGTTTGGTGCAACAAACATTACACGTACGTCAGCGAAAGTGTGACTCACCTGCCAGTAAAATATACACCCTCCCATAGCTTTCAAAATCGTGCACTCTCTGTTGCCATTCCATGTTGAGAAAATTGTGAGGGAAACGGATTAACTTTGCACCATCAGAGAACACGCACAAGTGAGAGACATTGACAATGAATAAATAGTGAATGGACTTGGGCAAGACACATCGCTAAGTGGGACGATGGCCTGCGGAAGGAATGGCACCCACAAGGAGGGAACGCATCCAACAGGACGATCTCTGTGGAGATGGAGCATTGAAATCAGTTCACGGTGCAGCAGAGAGGCGGATGGTTATAGCGGCACCGGACCATGAGGGATGGTGACGACATTGGGACGTCTTCATCTAGCAGTGGATGATAGAGAATGACTGACGATGACAAGAATGATGAACCATCACATATTGCCAAAGAATAGCAAGGTTCTTGTGCGTGTTACGTATTAAGCGAACGTGAGCCGAATTATTCAAACCGAGTCCACCGCTGAGCAGTCTATGGCTATTAGTCAATGCGAGTCCGAGACTTTGGCATTTGGCAGCCTTGGAAATACACTATCCGAAACTACGAGGAGTGGATTTAATTTGTTAAGCAGACAACGGTTCAAAGAAAAACTGGAAGTGGTTTCCAAACGGAGATATTTGATGAAATATTGCAGAGGTTGAGGAATCGTTGTTAAATATTAAGCGCAGTTGAACCCAACAATGAAATAAATAAATAAATAAACTTCATGCCACATATGTTATAAAATACAATACGTCGCCTATCCGACTCGCTGGGGACTGAGGTATAGGCGGCTAAGTGAAAAGGTCGGATAAGTGAACGTTTATATAAAATTACATCTTGCGCAGAGCGGTTAAGACAATGGCAACAATTAATAATCACAAAAGGTGAACGCCAATATTGAAGAGAACGATGCTTATTTGGCATACACGACTACAAATATTAATTGAAGTATTGAAAATATATTTTGTTAACGGCTACAAAAAAAATCAGCCAATATAGTCCTGGGTTGCATAAGCATGGAAATTGAAACACAAAACGTCAACAAACATAGAGGGGTGTTAAAAAGAAGCACCAGCATTTAATTCAGGAGGTTTGGCAGGAAACTGTGAAGCCCATGACAGAGGGCTGTACGTACCCCGATGGTGCTGCCTTGTTAACGTTATGAGAGAGAGACAATCCATTCGTATCTCTTGCAGTGCAGTGGAACCCTTCGTGTTAGAGAATGGCCCCCTGAAGCGGATATCATAAACTTAGTTCTGAGATCACTTCAAATGACCTCTGGTCCACAGAGTGCGGAGCAGCATGCTCATCGCATGATTATATCATTGATATTCATTGCATTTTCAGTGCTGGAACTTAACCTAATTAAATACAAAACCCAAATTTGGCTTGTGATGGGTTTATTTGTGGTGTTTGTCAACTCATCTTCTGTTCACGGATGGTGATAAAACCGACATGAAGGACTGCAGACATCTTATCGCACACACAAATGAGCATCAATTGATGTGCAGCATTGTGGGATGCAATTGCATGAATGACGCTTATATAAAATGGAATAATTAGTATTGCTATTGGCGGCCTTGAGCCAGCGATTCAAATTCCACATTCAAAAGATGAGGACCAATTTGACTTCCCACAAAATGGGCATTGTACCTATTTTTAAATCCTTTATATTAAGTTCACTTGCTTGCTTACGACCGTGCAAATATTTCGGTCGTTTTTTAACCCACTCCCCGTGATCCAATCGAGCTGACATTTTCCACACAGACTCGTTGTGCGTGACAATTAATGTTCGTGAAATTTTTTTTCCAAAATTTTACACTTTTTAGGACAAAAATATTATATTTCATTACCAATTGCTTAATGCTGCCATGCAATCATCTGACCCATAGGTGGCAGCCATCTCAAGCCAGAGGACGAGAGGACTCTAGCCGCCACGCATATAAAGGATTTATAGTGAAAAACTTTGTTTTTACGGGTTAATTTGTATTAACCCAAGAAGGATGATCCTATCAGTCGACCCCCAGGGCAGGATTTGAACTCGCAACTTTCTACTTGTGAGGGCGAGTGCTGTAACCACAGTGATGCCGAAACATATGGTATTGGAGCAATAGTAAATGAATAAATATATTCCAGGCAGTGTTGTGCTGACTGATGTATGTTCTATGCTGCACTGCACCAATTTATCAGGGGAAAGTCACGGAGAAAGCAATTTCCAGCAGACAATATATTCGCTCATTAAAAATATCAATTAGCAACGTGGTCGTTCATTAAGGTGAGCGGTGGCGCAGTGCTACGCACGCTGCGCTATGAACCCGGCCGCCTGAGTTTGAGATCCAGCTACGGCTGACATCAGTGGTGAGTGATATTTGAACAGGCCCTGGGGCTTCACCATTCCGCAACTGACGAGCATGATGATTTAGCACGGTTCAACAATCCCCCAGATCTGACACAGCATGAAGAGGCTCTTAAGTCCAACAGTGCCGATAAAGGCCAGTAAATTGTTCCATTTCACGAATGTGTTACAATGACACACATCCGAAATAACAGCAACCAAGGACAATGAGCGATGGAGTCGTCTCGTGAGGAAGGTTCTCGGTGGATTGTCGCATCGCGCAACCACAAGAGACGCTTGACGGCTTTGGGAGGCCTTCACCCACCAGTGTATTCAACGTGGCTCGTTGAGATGATGAAATAGAACGCTAACACACAACAATCTCAATGAGCCTACGAACACTCAGTGCCAGCAAAAAAACGAATCTGTCACTGCACATTCGCGACATTTAAGTAACGATTTTTTTTCAATTTTGGGAAAATGTCTTAGTGTATAAATGTACACGTTTGTTTTTATTAACAATTCACTGGTGACGAACTAAATTAACCAAATGGGCTCTATTTGCCCCCCCCCCCAGGACATTTTAGGCTATGAACCCCCACTGAGTGGAAGGCGCCACGTTCAAACGCACACACACGCATGCGTGCACACATACACACACACACGCACACACGAACATACACGCGCGCGCGCACACATGAACACACACACACGCGCATACACACATGTACACACGCTCATACAAAGACAAATATCTCCCATATAGCCTATAACAGACTATTAGGGGCAAGTGCTGTTAGCGAGCACCTATGAAGGCCAGCACGGTACACAAGAGACTGGGTGGCCAGCACCACGCCTGGCCGCCTTTGTCTCCCTAGTGGTGATGTTTCTACACCACACCAGGTACTCATTTGAGGCTGAGTCGACATAGGGGAAGCCCAGGACCAGTTCAGATAATCGTCACTGGGTGTTGGCCGTGAGCGGTAATCGAGCTCGGGTCGCCAGGTTCGTAGCGCAGCGCGCTACCCGCTACACTACCGCTCCCCATATACACAAAGACACACTCACACTGACACACGCACAACTGCTCCGCTCACACACTCGTACAATCCACACACCACACATTCAAGCGCACACGAAGCTCAAGCGATCATATTCCATGACTCGGTTCAATTTGCCAGACAGTTCAACCAATTGCCAAGAGCGAGCACAGAGCAAAGGCGAGCACAAGAAGGTGGCAGACGGGAGCAAAAGCTCTCAACGCCACCATGGTGAAGCTAAGAATTAAAGGGCGTCATCGTTACAGAATATGCGGCAATAACCCCATGTATTTTGGGCTAAGGGATGGGCACGTCCACATCAGGGAGATGGAGCGATGAAACCAACTCGTGCACAAGGTGCTTCGGTGGATTGTGGCACCGCAGAACCGTGCGAGACTGGGAGGCCTTCATCCAGCAGTGGATTGATCAGGACTGCTGTTGCCGCTGCTGACGACGACGACGACGACGACGATGATGATGGTGAATTTGAGCAGTTTTTTGTTCTACTGGCACGGCATCGCTACCGGAATAATGAAGTAGAAAATTAACAGACGACGTGAAAATGAAACTTTGATGAGATAAAACAACGTGAAATGCACGTTGCATTATGTAATTTTACATATGCGTATATACGGCTTGGTTGTGCTTTGCCAAAGATCTGGTCTGACAATCAGGAAAGGTTTAAATTCCATTTCGGGATAGACTCAGCCCATCATCCCTCAGCCCCATCATCTTTCATGGGGCGATTAAATGATCAACCAAACATGGTGAGAGGTCAACGTGGCTGTCCTATGCCTTCAACATAGGAATCTGGCCATTCCGACTGTAAGTCGTCTGTGTTTAAAGGGGGGGCATACAGAAACTGAGGAGGGGGCACACCATGGTGAATGTAAAATTCACTCTAAACAAATGTTAAACACTCAAAGAAGTGAATAAATAACTTGATCGGTTTTACCGCATCGTGTATTCTGCTCAAGCTCTCGCCCGCTGTGTGTGCGAGTTAATGGCTCGCATTGCCATCGCTTTATTTGTTATAATGTTTGTCCCAATAATGTTTTGCCATTGACTCATAATTAGTTTATTTTTTGTTTGATCGTGAAAGTTTGATGTGAAATTTTTTTTACTATAATCCTCCACCACTGTAGAGAGCCAATGAAATCAACATTTTGCTACAATTTACAACAAAATGTTTTCTTGCTTTTCAACATTCCTCCAGTTCATCTTCTTGGTTCTTTCGGTAAAGTCACGTAGAAGGGAAGTAATAAAATAATAAAAATAAAACATAATAAAATAATTCTCACGACGTTTCGGCCACAATGCAAGCAGCCGTCCTCATTGCGTTGTGGCCGAAACGTCGTGAGAATTATTTTACAACTGTACTTGGGTGGCTGTGTTGGGTGGTGCAGTGTTATGGTAAAAAAAAAACGTTTAACATCATACTTACACGACGACCTAACCCAAAAGAGACCACGTATGAATCGTAACATTGGTCGTGAATGCCGACGCAAAAAATCAGTCGTGCCGTTTTTGACGCCACCGCCAGCAGGAGGAACTCCGCGCGAGGGAGCTCCAGGGAACCCCTCGAGGAAGTGTGTAGTCTTCGTGCCTCCGATTAGCACGGTTGGCTACGTACGGTGCGAAAGAAGTTCAACATACATGCATACGTACGTAGTTTGCAGACGGACGAGACAGCGTGGAAGAGTAACTGCCCATCGACTAACTGCAGTGTACCCATTAATAATTCTGGATGGACAAAGGTGGGGGGGAGCCCCCTGCTCATGAGCCATCAGCCAGGGGGAGGGGGTGGGGGCGGGGGGGCAACAGGCCTGGCCTGTAGCCCGATGCTACAGCGCTGTTGCAAGTCCTCTTGGTGGCGGAACACACAAAGCTGATATTTGCAGGATACATTCGAATGAACACCCACTGCGTTACAGCCACATGGCGATTAAGGGATGCGCATGCCAGGCCAAGGAGGCCCTTCTGATTAAATTTCTCCGCAATGCGGGTGAAGGGGCCGCAGCGAGATTTAAGGGCGAGACTCTGCGAGGCGAACGGCGCGGGGGCGAAACATGATGCTCCCTGCCAGCGAACAGGGCGGGCTGAAACACGCGCCAGGATTTACTTCGTTTCGCTAAATTATGGTGCCCGGTTTTTTTAATGCTTTTTTTTCTCCATCTTTTACACAAGTAATTTCCTAAGTGCAGTCACCCTGACATTGTTTAAGACGAAGCTGAGCACCGAACGCTGTTGCCGGCGTACGCTGCCACAATCACGGTGACACGGTGTTCTACATAAACAAAATTATGATACGACCTTTTTGGGGGGGGGGGGGGAAATGCTAATAATTGTGATGCAAGGCAGCCCATGAGAAAAAGTTAGTGTTTCCCTTTACATGCAATGTGGATTGCTCACGTGATAGGTCTCCTACAATTCCTATGACTGAATGACCAGGAATATCTCAAAAGCTAAGCAGGAATTTTTGAGCCTGGATAGTGATTGGATGGGTGACCACTGCACAACAAAGAGGTGTGGGTCTCATACAGGGCTGTGAAAACAAAATCCATTCTTGTTCTCACCCCCCCCCTCACCTTTACAAACCCATATTGACCGGCACGGTGAAGTACGGTCAAACAATCCTCACGGCCTGAAAAGTGTCAAGGCCTTCATCCGTCCATTGGATTGACAAATTAACTGGCTGTAGGTATAAATCCTACAACAGTCGCGATTGTTAAGCTGTGTGCAATAACGTCACGGATTACACTGGACGTACGAAGTTCGATGGGAAAGAAGCTGTCGAGACTGAGCAGGAGTCGTGTTATGAAACGAAAAGGGGACTTTGTAGCATCGGTGGACGAAAGCTAAAAAATATCGTATGTGCTGACAAACGACGGTGTTAATCACCAACGACGAGGATGCACTGAGACGGGATTGCAGATCTCGACGCGAGGGTTTGGCGAGCGAGGGCTCGTATAAGACGCGGCACCAATGCGAAAAATACGCGAACAATTCTGAATGCATTCAACGCGGCGCACCATGCCCTGAAACGAATGTTAAACTATTCAATGCAATTATAATTAGAAGTATGGTTACGGTACTCTCCTTCGGTTACTTTGGAAATTAATGAAATTTTGTTCGAGAGAGCATTTCCATGAATATCTACGCACAGCGGTGCAGTGTGCAATAAGATGTGGGGGGGAGGGAAAGATCATTGCACCGTAGCAATTACAGCGCTATTAACCTCCCCATCACAGGTCCCACCCATCTCTCCCCACCAACGTAGCACACACGCTGGTGTTGGGGGTGCAGGCGGCAAATTAAATTTGTAAGAATTACACAATGTAATTACTCTGCTTGCAAGGAGATGCTTTTCTTTTTTGTTAACGACACATCTGCGTGCGCATACACACACACAGCAGCAGCAGCAGTAACCATTCGTCACTAAGTGGCGGTGATGTTGCAACAGCGATTGTGCCAGGCTAGGTGCACATCAAAGTCAATTGAAGTCGTGATGCCTCAACTGATCGTGAGGTCACGGGACAAACAGAAATAATGTGGTGGTTGTCAGTTCTGCTTAAAAACCACAATTCATACCCTACGCTAGATAATCTAGCCTGAGTCGACCATTAAAGGTTACTTTGGCCACGTGGTTTGTAGCTCGGCTGCTGTGGCTACTGCACCACCACACTGAAAAGACAAAGATCCCTCACAGAGTCTAATTTCAGACTTTAGGGACACATTCTGTTCACAAGCATTTGTTAGCGCTGGCGTAGGGCAAGAGGGGGTGGGATGTGGCCGTTACCATGCCCTGTGGCCTTTGTCTCCCCAGCGCTAACGTATGCTGCACACTCCACCATGTACTCATTTGAGGCTGAATAAACCTAGGGGGAGAGCCCAGACTAGTTCATAAATCACTGGTGCTGACCGTGGCAAGGAATCAAACGCGTTGGGTTTTCATCACAGTCTCACTAACAGTCGGAATCTTTATTTATACAGGAGGAATCAGATGAGTCATAAAGCTCTTGCTTCACCGATGTCCAGTAAGCGGGGGGTCAGACAGTTACAACAACAAACAATGCCAAAACACGACGGGAGTGTAAAGTATAGGAAAGGTATGCAAATGACTAAAAACTAAATATTTATATTCTACCAGCTAAAGTCCACTGAGCTATGAGCTTCTTTTTCAGAAGCAGCCAAATAATCGAAATCATCCCAAGGACCACTTTTCACCCAGGAAACTGGTGAGCACAGACCGCCTTGGGCAGGCCACCTGTGAGAGAGAGCTTGACAGCCCGTCGGGATCTTCCACCGTTCAATCAAATGTTTTCGTCGAGATTCAACGCCACATCGTGTCGCGAGATATCGTGCGTCGTCGCTACCCTGGGTGCTTCGCAGCAGAGCCGTGCAGCGTGATGTTGAAGGGACAGATCTTTGTTAACATTCATGAAGTGTGTGTAATCCGTTGTATATATAAATAGTTCTAGATTTGAATCTTTCGTGACTGCAAGGACTCATACTCTTAGGTTTTTTCGGTAAAGTCACGTAGGTAAAAAATTTAATTAAAAATTACTAAAAGTAATAATAGAAATCAAATAATAAATCACGACGTTTCGGAGGCAACACAAGTCTCCGTCATCCTCCGAAACGTCGTGATTTATTATTTTATTTCTATTATTACTTTTAGTAAGTTTTAATTTTATTTTTTACCTACGTGACTTTACCGAAAAAACCTAAGAGTATATAAATAGTGTTATATATTTAAAAAAAGTGTAAAATGTGTTTTTTTTTGTCGCAAACGATCACACGTCTGCTGTGCATCACTTTCCATTCAATGTCACGTGACCGCTCTTAATGGCCACGGAAATGGTGCCGTGAAACAACGTCAACAGGGTTGTTTCTGTTCGTGCACAAACAGGACAAGCAAAAAAAGCCTCTTCTACTTAATGACGACTCTTAAAGTACCAATTAAAACAACATTACAGGCCTTTTATTTGCTGTTACTAGCCTCTGTTGATGCTGTACAAAGTGTGATAAGGGTTGTTGGCCAAAGTAATTCGTTTGAAAGTAATTTCGTGACTCAGTACTCTTTAACACGTAGTAGGCTTCGTGAGCAATAGTATCCATAACAAGAGGTTTTTGTGTCGGGTGTTGGCGGGTTTAACGACACATTCATATTTACACGATCTAAACCAAAAACCTCGATTATGGAGTACTCTTTAAGTGCTCTACATTCCTTAAGTGTCATCATTTGCAGCCCTTCATCAATCCACTGCTGGATGAAAAAACCCTCAGGTTGAGTATTTTGGTCATCGTGGTTGACCATACTTCACCACTCTGGTCAGTGTGGGTTGGTGAAGTGGGGGGCCCCAAGACCGTCACTGCCGTTAGCCGTAACCCCGTGCTTAACCGATGTTCCTCATACAATATTAATACTTTAGCAAAATCAAATCATGCTCATTACTATGATATGTTGGTGGCCTTGCCTTATGAGTGGTGTGTGTGCGTGCGTGTCTAGACATTTTGTAATGGGTTAAATATTTTAATAATTACGTCATGTCAACGTTTTCATCAGTTGCAGCTGCTACTGTCATCATTAATACGCATTCTTTGAATAGTATAACAAATGTTTAAGATGTTGCTTAGGAGTAACTGCTAGATCCAGCTGTCATCTGGAAACCACGAGTGATGAAATAGACAGACCTGTGCAAGCAAACGTATGCCCGCACATTATTTTTGGTGGCGAGATGTTAACTGCCTCGCCTGGTATGCAGCAGTTTATGGGTTCGATCCCAACCCTGACACCGGCTGTATACTTGGAGTTTGCATACTCTCCCCGTGGTCTCGTGGATTTTTCTCCAGGTCGTCCGGTTTTTCCCTCCACATTTCTAAACATGCGTTTCGAGTATTTGGCTGCTATACATTTCAATGTGAAAATCCACTTTTGTTGAGCGATCATTTGGTATGGGTAGGTCGCTTCTGAAAAAGAGCAATATAGCTCAGTGGGCCTTACCTGGTTATTTTCATTTTATTTTCTACCTACGTGACTTTACCGAAAGAACCACAGTATGGATTCCTGCAGTCACGAAAGCTTCAAATCTAGATTAAAATAAAAAGAGTTTAGTTTGAATTATTGTGAACAGCTTTAGCCCCCTAGAGATACCCAGTCATGTCTTGGATCTCAACTATCTTGCTCACGATATTAAAATGATTCTTAACAATCAGCCACTTATATAATAAAACAAAAACTGATCACGTAGAGGTTTTCAGAGCCAATATTGTGATGCAGACTTGATTTATGATTTTTGTTAGGTGGCCTTCGACTCAAAACATCAACTATGAATCACAACAAAACAACATCGGCAGCTTTGGGGGAGGGGGGGTGATGGCGTTGCTGGCAAACGGAGGATCACACCTTCTTGAAATCTCGGCGAGGAAATCAATCACTGGACAATTGGCTTCTCCGTTCGCCCTTCACTGCAGGGCCAAGCAAGCGAGGCTCCAGGTGCGGGGGCCAGGAGGGCGCTGAGCAGGAGGGTGTGTGGCTCATGAAACCATTGATTTTTTTTCATGAAAGACTTATCAGGCAAGTACAATGACCCGGGACTGTATTAAAAACATAAGAGCCAGATGGGAGATAATCAAAGAGGTTTATTTATTCAATTCATGAGGTTATGGGAGGGAACTCGTTTACTTATTTATTTACTTATTCTATGAAATATTTCAACACTTATCTTGATTTAGTGGCCAAAGTTTCACCACACAAGATGCGAGGCGATTGATCCCAAATTGGTGGCTTTAACATATTAAGCATTACCCTAAACAACAACAAAACAGCCGTTATTTTCAAGTGGCATCATGAACAAAGGATTGAAAGCAACGCAAGGGAAAGGGATTATAACAATGACTTCATAGGAAGCCTTTAATAAATATTTCAGGAGAAATTAAATATTCACAGTGGCCCTGCACAGTACAATTGTTGAATCGTTAAGTGTTTCTTTGAGCGAGAAAATATGTTTTAAGATTCTCCACGAAGAGGCTGTGATGGTGCACATTTACGCAACTGTATTCAGACTGTGGATCAGTCAAGGATATGTGGCAGGATATGACGGCGCATCAGAAATTTGCACCAATAACTTGCTTGTCAAAGCAGCCTGTGCTATATCTATATCTCTATCACCATCACGCCAAAGACACTAAATATCCAGATCTCTCGCACTGTAATGCAAAACTGTTGTGCTCGAGAAAAGCCGACGGAAGTGGAAGTAACAGAGCTACAGCTGAAAATCATTCGAGTGACCTTGAGTCCCATATTCTTGGTTCTTTCGGTAAACTCACGTAGATATAAAATAAAAAATTTAAATGAATTAAATTTAAAATAAAAGCAAAAAACCC
>JAAXLI020002541.1:0-11696 GCA_014621495.2 Entosphenus tridentatus | reverse complement strand
GTTCTCATCGCACCTCCCCCCCAACAACAATAATAATGAACAAGAGCTACAAACACAATAGCTCTTAGGAAAGGGTGGCATATAAAGTTACTGAAGATTTTTTATAATTATTATAATCCATGCTGTCAATTTCTTTTTTTCGCCCTGGGGTAAAATAACCCACTCGTTTGTCCTCGTATAGCTGCCGATCAGGACACGGGGTGGTGCTGTAGCGGAGGCCTCAACTCGCAGTGGGACGAGTTCAGTCCCTGGTCAGGGTCAGGTCATTCTAACCTCTCTCCAGCGTTAATAATAAAACACACACACACACAAGCTCCGCGTTACGAGATTGACAATTGGTGCTTGTCGTATGGAGTAGACTGGGGCTGTGGTCTCTCTCTTTCTCGAAAAAAAAACCAGCTGCTTATTTCTTTTTTTACGATCAGTGGAAACAAGAAGATGCTCGGTGTATTCGGCACTTTGCTTCGTTCATCATTTCGTATTTTTTTTTTTTACATTTTAAACTGCTTAGGTTCCATGGGCCTCACAGCCTGACGCTGGCTCTCGCCATAGGAATGTGGAATTTCCACTCGGGCCACCAACGGAGGATGAGCAACCCATCCCCGACGTTTGCGCAGCCTCTGTTGGAGCCGTGACGACGAGCACTCTGTCGGTGTCTGTCGGTGTCTGTCACTGTTGAGATGTGGAGGGAGAATCGAATGATCGTTGCAGCATCCGGCGAGGCTGGGTTCTCCGTGTTGCTGTGGGAATGGAAACTCGTGTTCTGAATATTTTTGTTCGACGTATTTTACGTTTTAATCGACAAACAACGTCTTTCCATAATGCAGGTGTTTTTTTATGGGTTAGATCGCGTAAATATATAAATGTGTCGTTAAACCCGCCACCACCCGACACAGCCAACTAGTAAGAGTTGTCACGTAAACAGAACGTGGCCAATTCGCCACTAGTACAGCACTAGTGTATAGTGTAGAGTAATGTAGTGTATAGTGTAGTGTATAGTGTAGTGTATAGTGTAGTGTACTAGTACAGCGTTGTAGTGTTGGAGAGCCAAGCCACAACATTTACAATCTGAGTACGACATTTCGCCAGTAATTACAACTAGCTTCATCAGGCGACAGCCAGATTTGTGTTGAAATCCTCCCGGTTATGATGCTACGTGTAATTTACAATGATATATAAAAGGCGACGTTTCGGAGAATACCCCTTCTTCACGGCCCCTCTAAGACATCCAATAGCCGATTGACAAAAGCCCGCCACGTGTTTTTGTGACATTTCAGTCTAAATCGTGCTCGCGTGTGTGTGTGTGGGCCCCCTGAGAAAGGCCCATTTCCCTCGAAATGTTGTAAATCGTTCTCAACGTTTGCAATGCATCGCAATATGCCATGGGGGGGGGGGGGGTGCAAAAACAAACTTTCGACGCATTGAAGTGTGCACCGCCTAAATGCATTCACGTGAATGCACCGCAGGCGTCGTTAAAGCGCTCGACGCATCTCGTGGCGATGTCGCATCGGACGCATTACACGAGAATGACGAAACAACATCGGACGCATTCTTTGGCGATGATACAACATTAGACGACGACGACGATTTAATTGACATGCTCGAGAAAAATCATCAACGCGGGTGAACGGGGACGCCACGTGACCACAGGGAGAGAGAGACACGCAAACTACAAATATACAGCAGCAGGCGTCATGGTCGGGATCGAACCCACGACCTCCTGCACACCAGGCGAGGTAGTTAACATCTCAAAGCCACCAAATTTACGCGTGAGCACGGGACGCCGGGCTTGGCGGTGCAGTCTTAACCCAGCCCTCTTTGCCCATTGCAAGTCGGGCCGTGTTCGTGAATTAAACAACGAGCGGCCCTAATGTCTATCGATTAGCGCGCCTGGAGCCTGGAGCGAGGTGCGGTCAGCAATCATTGCGAGGCTGCACTTCCATCAATGGCCTTGGGATGACGAAGTGATTAATCGGACACGTTGATGAATGCACTTCTACGATTGCTACTTTTTTTACATATCGCATTAAGCTAGTGCAGGGCCTACAGCATATGTTATAATGCGACATAAAAAAACACGTAAATATTAAAAGACTAATTTTTAACTTGCATAGTAAAGTAATTGTATTTTTTCATTGGCTATAGAGCCAGATAATACGACAAATCGCTAACCTTAAACATCCAGTCGTTCATAAAAGTTGAAGGCGGTATAGTACTATAGTAATAGAGCAAGTGCAGAATCACTGAAGCGGAATTGACAGCTTGAAAGCATTTAGCGCGGGGCCCTTGAAAGTGATCAGGACACAAAAGCGAAGTTAATAATCCACTCCATTAATAACACTGTGTAACACATATTTTTGTTCCTGGGTAGTAAGTGTTATTTTCCTAATTGCTTATGCCTCAAAAGTACAGACAATGTCTATTATTCCCCACAAACTTTACTTTTTTGACCAGGACAGTGATATTTTGAAATGTACATATTTTCAATGAGAAAACGTGGCGTGCATTTGTGTCTTTCCTTCACGTAAAGTCCTGGTCACAAAAGCAAAGTTTGTGTGGAATCATATCAATTTTCTATACTTTTTAGGCATAAGGAATAAGAAAATAACATTTAGTACTCAGGAACAAAAATCTTGTTACATAGTGTCTATTCAGCCTCTAGCCCCACATTTGTTTGTTTTTTAAAAATTGCACGACATAATCCGATTATTTGACTTCCTTTATGATTTTTAAGCCAAAGTGTATCCCTCTTTAAATGTCCACTGGAGCTTCTAATCCTAATAAGAAGAAGAATCATGTTTATTTTCACAGTAGCGTCGCCATGCATGTAAATTGCATCTCACAATCGCTGAGAAACCACAGACGAGCTGGAAGACAGCCAGGCAGTGAGCCGGCGCTACCACGCAATTGCCCAAGTCCTGCAGTCCTCTATGTGTTCAGATGTTATCAGCCAATTGCTGAGTGTTTGTACATGTCGGAGGAAACCGGGGCACCCGGTGCAACCACACGAGTGTGTGCGTGGGGGCAACGGTCGATCCCCGTACAGAAGGGCACGGATGATATTCGTCTGAACCTTGCTGAGCCAGGGTACGACTGCTCCTTGACGCTCACGGGGAAGGGATTTTGACGACATTTGTGCGGTGATCAGCCAACCCTCGCCGATGCCCTCCACCGTTGCTCGATTGCAGGCCACGTGCAACGCCACTACCACCCAGCGTCCCCATCGGCGAGCCGCGAGCGAGCGGAGCAAATGTCATTTTTTTGTTCCATTGACCATTTTTGAATGCGCACAAAGTAATACCTATTTTAATGGCCCCTATTCGGGATGATGAGCTGAGCCAACTCCCCACAAGCACTCCAATCACAGCCCCGTCTTGGCCAGACTTTTTATGATATTGGCAGTTTCACCAGGGTTTGATCAAAGCAGAGACTGACTGCTTTCGCGATCCTTGTGCGTCGAAACCGGTTCCGAGTTTGCTCGTCTTGAAACAATGCTGCTGAGATTACGCACTCCCAGAAGGCCGTGCGGACGATGGGATGTGCAAGAAATACTTGCATCTATGAACGTGGAGAGACGGATACGTGAAAGAGACATTGTCTGCTTACCTATTTAGTTTTAAAAAATTATTAGATTGATTTAAGTGCAGAAATATTAAGTTGGAATAACTTCAGAATATCGATGGGCTGTCGTGTGATCTACATCACTTTTATACACAAGCCAAAGTTTTCTCTGTGTCGCCATGCAGACTGCTGGTGCAATAGCTGTTCTGGAGCATATATATGTTGACGAATCGGCAGGAATATATAAATATACGTGAACTTGTGCATTTTTTGTATACTTTATAAGTATTATGTATAGCCACTTGACTTATCCCTTCTCTATCTTGTTCTTTTATAGTTATTTCGTTGTTGTAATTCGTTAATGTAACTTGCTAACCACCTGCCCCCGCCCTGGACATCTGTGGCAAAGCGCTTCGCAGATCTTCGGGTTTCCTGCCGCGAGAGCGCTCTCCGCCTCGCTGCACGTGCCATTCGCGCGACCTTTACCGTCCGAAATTCGACAGATCGCGCGATCGCTTCTCGCGAACTAAGAGCTGGTGCCGTTCACTCTCACCACCTCTACAACCACATTCCTCCACGTCCCGAGGCGATCTTCCTCGGGAATCCGTCAAAAGACAAATGTCATTGCCCCCACGCTATTGGCGAGCACACGTGGCGGAGCGGTGCGTCTAAGATCAAGCCAAGCCGCACTTCGTCTCTCCGGCGCTGATGTTCAATCGCTGGCACCGGGTTCTCGTTTAAGGCTGAGTTGATCTAGGGGGAGGTGTAGAACTTGTTTGGATGCCACGTGTCATCCACATCACGATTCACTGCACTGACCCGTGCATACACGGGTACTGTACGCGCACAAAGACAAAGATCCCCTGCATAGCCTTCAAACAGACTGCTGGGGCAAATTATGTCAGCGAGCGAAATTATGAAGGCCGGCACGGCACGCGAGGGGGTGGGGTGGCCCTCAGTGGAAATGCTTTTGCACATCGTACTAGGTACTCATTTGAGGCTGAGTCGACCTAGGGGAGGCCCAGGTATCGATTTAGATAATCGTTACCGGTTTTGGCCGTGAGCGGGAATCGAACTCGGGACGCTGGGTTCGTAGCGCAGCGTAGCGCTGACCGCGACGCTACCGATCCACCGTCATGCACACACACGCGCGCGTGTGCACGCCATTTCAGAATATACACGCATTAAAATAGCAATATGGTTGAAACCGAAACACACAAAGTTAACACATACAATGGAAACTTAACAAACGCACTGTGCAGAGACATTAAAGGGCAATCATTTACAGGTGCTTTTAAGGGAACGCGCACACACGTGACTTAAACACACGAACCAAAAAAAACACAACACTCACTCACTCACTCTGAAACAAAGCTGCGACTCCTTATAAACAATCTAGATTTGAAGTCACCTCCGTGACTTTACCGAAAGAACCAAAGAGTATGGATCCGTATAAACCCTCTTGGCAGAGCGGTGGTGCAGGGGTTAGCACGCTGCACTCTAAACCCGGCCCTCCAAAGTTCAAATCCCGGCCAAGGTGAGAGTCATTTCTGAGCACCGACCCGACCGAACATCTGTGAAAAAAGAAGCTTCATAGCTCATCGGATTTCTCCAGGATGAATGAAAGATTCTGATTCTGTATTCGTGACATCCGAAATCGCCGTGGACGTCCCCATCACCACCTCGCATTGACATGTGGGATGGAGTATGGCCACTTAGACCCCATGCGTCAGTACAGTACCGTATGTTTATACATACCTATGAACCCCTTATCAGGGCCCGACCTTGTTACAGACCAATTCAGACCTTATTGGTCATCCCGTGCCCCTTATAATGCTCAACGTTCATCCTCCCATCACAAGGGAGAAACGCAAACAAATAAACAAAAACATACCATCTTTTTTGCCCGTATTGAAACGGTTTACGCCGTATGGACTTGAAAACTGAATTTCCCTGCACATAAATACGGGGCTAAGCCGTATGGGTTGACAGCTGTTTTTATAGGTGGACTCAGCCTCAAATGAATAACGGGTGCGGTGTGTAAACATCACCATTGGTGAGACAAAGGTGGCGTGGTATTGACCACCCACACCCCCCTCGTGTGCCGTGCCGGCCTTCATAGGTGCCCGCTAACAGTCCTTGCCCCAACAGTCTGTTACAGGCCCTACAGGGGGTGTCTTTGTGGGTTTATAGCTCAGCCTCGCCTGTACACAACACCGGTCGTCTAGCACTGACGACGCTGACTGAGAGTTGGATTCCGGACGCGTTCTCCGACGTTGTTCCGAGCAGCTGCCGCGCCGGGAGGTCGAACCGAACCGGCGACGACCTTCAGGCCTGCAAGTCCAGAGCGCTGCACGGTTGGCTGCGTAGGGTGCGAAAGAAGTTCGTCGTGCGCGCACACACGAAAAAAGCCGTACGGTGCTGCCATGCGCACATAGATATGATAGATTGCCTTTGCGGTGATTTGTGTGAATCTTTGCACAGCCGAGGCAGCAATCCCCGATTTAAATGTGAAAGGTGTTTTTTTTTTGACCTCCACGTAAATCTAAAATAGACGCTTACGTGAGAGACGGGAAATGGACCGAGTTGAAGCAACTGGGGGCTGTATTTGTCCAAATTAACGGATCGGAAATCCCACCCAAAGGAAAGACACGCTTCCTGTCCACTGCGCGCCAGAACAGTAGCAGGTGGAGCGGTCAGAGAGAGGCACGGTCCTGTAAGCTGCCCTCCATCAACTCCCACAAAGCAAGGCCAAGTTTAAAAATGAAAGAACAATAATATAAATACATTTTTTTGTTAATCCCGACTGACCACAGCTGTCGCTGGGAACTGTACTGCGGGTAAAACTGTCGCCAGCGTGCCCGGCGACGTTCCGGCAACGTTCCAGCGACGTTCCAAGCGATGACATTTCACAGCTGGCAAAGGCGGCAGCTGCACTCGTAACGGGGACTGGTAGACTCGCACGCAGACCGACGCAGATGCCCATAGACTTGCACCGAGAGCCATACACTCGGAGACTCGCGCAGAAACACGCAGACTTGCAGAGAGACCCATCGACTCACATTGAGATCCACAGAGTCAGAAAAACACTCGACTCACAGACTCACAACAATGACCTGTATGCCGAGAATCAAACTCACACATGGATCTGGGTATTAATGTTACTCCAATTCAGCTGCATGGAGAGCTGTGTATTGAAGCAACATCGATTTACTTTCATAGATATTTGTGTATACACTGATCTTTCACGTTCATAGAGATATGTACATGAAAGCAAGCTCAATTAATATTCAGAGACCTGTACGGCACTATATATACCAAGGTGGACCTCCGTTCACTTTCACAGAGATGTGTACAGTTCTGTAACGTGAAAGAACCCTCCATTCACTTGCATAGACATCTGTATACAGTATTAAAGTGACTCTCACTTGCTTACACATTAACAAGTGAAGGTCATTGAATTTTAATGCTGCCCCACATCCACTTTAATGGCATTCCACGCACAGTATAAAGTAGCCGCTATTAACTTTTTTTTTGTGGAAGTCTAAGCAACCTCGGGGGCAGTTTATTGTAAAGAACCATCAACCAACGTGTGCATGTGGTTGTAACCATTGGCCCCAACGTTGGCCTAACGTGCCATGTCTGTATGTAGATGTGTGATGACGACTTGACAGACCTCTCTTGAGATGGCACTTTATTGAAGACGCGCTCACTTGACATCAGGCGGAGACCCCCACCGCAACAGCCCCGAGTCTCCCACGCATCTCCCCCTTGTATACCGACACGAGGCCGTGCCCCCCTTCTCGATCATTCTCGCCTACCCTGGACGCTCGCTCCATCGGCAGACTCCACCGTCCTCTTCCGTCGCCTGACCACGCTCCCCTTCTCGAACATTCCCGTAGCCACTAGTCCATAATAGAGGGTTTTTTTTTGGGTTAGATCGCGTAATGTAGGTCAGAATACAAACGATTTAACCCAAAAAAAACCTCTTATGGATGATATTGGTCGCGAAAGCCTACGTGTTAAAGCCACTAGTCCCTTCACACTCACAACTGATACCACTGTCACTACCTCCCGTGGCCACTAGTGCATTCGTACTGTAAGCTGACCTCCTTGTCATTACCTCCCGTGGCCACTAGTCCCCTCACACCGCATACAGGCTCTATTGTCATTACATATGTACATGTGTGTATGTTGAACTTCTTTCGCAACCGTGTATAGCCAACCGCGTTTGTCAGCGGTGCGGGGAATCGGGCAGCCCTTACAATTGTAAAATCACAAACACGTATACATTGTAAATATTTTGGCTTGGCTCTCCAACACACCGGTTAGTGCTGTACTAGTGACGAGTTGGCCACGTTCTGTTTACGTGACAACCCTTACTAGTTGGCTGTGTCGGGTGGCGGCGGGTTTAACGACACATTTATATATTTACGCGATCTAACCCCAAAAAACGTCATTCATGGTTGATATTGGTCGCGAAAGCCTAAATATTTAAACTGACGTGTCCATTATCTTAACCTCGGTGGCTTTAATTCGTCTCGTTTGCGCGTGCCTTTGACGAACAAATGGGACACTTTCAGCCCTGGCGAGCAGCCGGCGATAGCATTCTCGAAGCGGAGACTCGTGACAGAGAGATAAGAGTGATATTTTTGGTCCCTGGAGATAGCGCGGTGACACCAGTGACATCGGCCTGAGATGAAATGGAATGAAGTTTCCCTTTTTTCGCATGGCGACTGCGATAGCGCGTAAAGAAAATGGAAACTAGCGGAACGGTGATTTTATTTGACGCCTGCAACCGCGTTGATTTCGTTATAATTTAACGCCCTCTTAATTGTATTCGTGACGTTAACATTGTGCAGTTATTTACGAGCACTTGCATTCACTCTTGGGACAAACTTTAATTTAAATGAATAAGTTTTCACTCTTTTTAATATCAAACACATCCCTGGTGTCCGTTAGCTTTATATATTTTTCTTAATTTCCACACTGCCCGCTACGGTCTATCGTATCCACTGCTGGATGAAGCCTTCCCCAGCCCGTCGCCACCCCTCAAGGTGTGACGATGCAACGACCCACCGAGCTCCTGCACACGGGCCGATTTCACTGCTCCATCTCCGCAGAGACGTTCCCTCCCGCTCGGTTCTCTTTTAGACTCGAGCTGATTGGCCGGTGCTGCTGCTGCTGCTGTTGAATTGGCAGCGGTGCAGAAGGACAAACAGCAAATAACTCACTATGAGACCTCCTTTACCAGTAGCAAAATATAGAAATAGGTTTTTACCCTTTTATCTGGTGCAAAACTGACACCTTTATACAAGGGATCATGTTTGCAATAACCACAACACATGCAGTCAAAATCCAAACAAAAAGAAACAACTTTTATGATGATAATGATATGCACTGTCCTTGAAGTTGATTGGTCCACACCCGAGACAGTTTTTCTTAGAGCCTAGTCTCCATTGGTGTTGGACCAGATGACGCCAAAAAGCTTGTGTTGTGGTTATTGTAAAAATGATCCCTTGTATAAAGGTGTCAGTTTTGTACCAGATAAAAGGGTGAAAACCTATAACTAGCAAATAACTCGCCGCACATTCGGCAATAACACGGTGGCCTTGAAAGTAAAACATTGTGCAATCGGTGATGCTTCGGGTTGGTGCCTCCTTCTTCGTAGCGTATCAGACTCGACTACAATGGGAAACAAGATAGCTGATGTCAGAAATGTAGGTCAGAATACAAACCAAATTCATTTCCACACGTAGGCGTCATTTCATCATGAATTTGCTAGTCCACGTTTCCCATATTTATACGTGCAAGATGTCATAAATAATGTAGTTAATTGGATCAGCAATCAGCTAATCGTTAATTGTTGATCCGATTGGCGATTCGGATGACACTTTACTCGACCGTGACTTTACTAATTCGATTCAATCCACAGCACTCAAAACAGAAACGGCGTGTCAAAGAATTGAGCGTCGCACAGACGTTCGTAATCAAAAGCCTCGTTCGCGCTGCCGGGGTCTGTGCGGATAAAATACTGCCAAAACCCAAGAGCGGGCAAACCAGTAAATACCCAGGACATTTAACGTAAACGCAGCGCTGCGCAGTAAATAACGCCGCTTAACGTAAATTGTTTAGGAGTTGGTGACGCGTCTAACGACGCTGCCCCGACAGCATGCGCCCAGAAACCACGAGGTGAACACCACGAGGACAGATCGTGCCGCTGCGTTGTTCGACGTTTCGCTCCACGTGCCGGGGGCAGCTTCTTCGGGAACTGTGTAAGCTCCAGTTTGTAAGTGAATTTAGCTATGGGATTCAGTTCCTCACGTGGTTTTTGTTTGTTTGTAAAGAATGAGGTTAAACACTTAACGGAGAGACAATATAAGTAACGGGTACATTGTTTTTTTTTTCTGTAAGAATAATTAGAGCGTGGCAAGTTCGAGTACTTGAACGTGTAATTTAAAAGCAAGGGACCAAATTTGATGTTTTGACTTGGGAACATTACAGGCACAACAAGAAGCCGACGGAGAGAGCAAATTCACTTACGTAAAGCAATCTGAACAATTGGACGCAACTGGGAATCGTTTAATGCGAAGTGATTGAGTAAAGATCATGGACAGAGTGGAATGGAAGAAGGGCCATCACTGTTCGCTGATGGCTTTGAGTGTGTAGCGGTGGCGAGATGTTAACTCCCTCGCCTGGTACACAGGAGATCGTGGGTTCGATCCCGACCCTGACGCCCGCTGTATATTTGGAGTTTTTGCGTCTCTCTCCCCATGGTCGTGTGGATTTTTCTCCGGGTCCTCCCGTTTTTCCCTCCACATTTAGAAACATGCCTTTGGAGTATTTGTCAGCTGTAAATTCCCACTTCGTTGAGCTATAATTTGTAACAACCAGGTCGCTTCTGAAAAAGAGCTGTATAGCTCAGTGGGCCTTACCTGGTAAAATAAAAAACAGGTTGACGTGGTTTACTGGAGGCTTGAGCTGATCTAGAGCGAGAAATAATTTAGCTTGTAGTTTAGCTTTAGCGAAAGGGCGTGGCTCACACAGACACGCGGTTCAGCCCATGAATACGCTGCCAGGGCCTGTGCGCGAAACGTCGGGACCGGACATCGTGTGCTGCCTTTGCAGCGCGCGGGCACGGCGCGAGCAATGCGATGTGAACCCACGCTCCGACCGGCAACTCCTCTCTACATCTCCAGTTGTACCGCCTCCTCGGCCGTCACCTCCCGGGGTTCGGGAGGCAGTAACCCGGACACTGGGCGAGGTTCTCTGGTGGCGGTGACCAGAACCGGCCCTAGACCTTTGGGGGCCCTAAGCAAAATTTGGTTGGAGGGCCCCTTTGATGTATGATTTTTTTCACCCACTCGCTAGCAGTGACTCTAGGGGGCCCTCTGCTGGCCACGGGGCCCTTTGCAATTGCAAGGGTCGCTTAGTGGCTGGGCCGGCTCTGGCGGTGACGTAGGCAGCAGCGCCCTGCTCACGCCGAGTCGCGATTGTTCCACTTTGGCGGTGCGCGTGCTCCTGAAGCAACACGCACGCGCCGTCTGCTCTTGGCCGCAACGCCACCTGGCTCACGGCACCGCCGGCGGGATCGCCTCCAGCGGAGAGGGCGGCATTTAGTTCGTATTTAGTTCATATTTAGTTCGTATTTAGTTCATATTTATTCCATATTTAGTTCGTATTTAGTCCGTATTTAGTTCATATTTATTCCATATTTAGTTCGTATTTATTCCATATTTAGTTCGTATTTAGTCCGTATTTAGTTCGTATTTATTCCGTTTTTAGATCGTATTTAGTCCGCTAATCCCGACCTCTCGGGATCAGGGGGGGGGGGGGGTGCCCCCCACTTGACCCCACCGCACACAACCGTTCCCTGTTGACAAACGTGATGAGTGCGTGTCGGTGCTCAGGCGAGCAGTCGGCAGCTGCAGTGGTGGTGGTGGTGGTGGCGAGCAAGATGAGAGCGTGCGACTTACAATCACATCGCGGCTCATTGACGACAGCGTCACCAGACGCCGTGCACGACACACGACGGCCTGATGTAGGTGGGTGGCGGCAAGCAGCGGGGTGACGGACGCGACAACAACAATGGAAATTTGATATGGACGCGGTGTTTTGCAATTGTTTTTGTAAAC
>JAAXLI020002536.1:0-12867 GCA_014621495.2 Entosphenus tridentatus | reverse complement strand
TAAGGTAAAAGGTAGGGTAAAGGTAGGCTCGTTGTTTTTACCTTTTAACTTTTACCTTACCTTGCCGAGGCCTAGCTGTAACTGTGCGTGCGTTCGTGTGTGCAGCGCTTATACGGCGTATTGGCTAATATCACCCGTGCCAGGTTTGTTCCGTTGAACATGGGTGTGCTTGTGAAAGTTAAGCCTGGGGATTCTGGCGGAAAGACATCGGCAGTCAGACGTTGTGGGTGAGTAGTTTTCCTCTTCTGGATATTCGATCCTGCCAAATAAATACGTGCACATTAATTACTGCACTTTACACGACCTTAAAACACATTCCTGCGGAGGGAGCTGGTAGGAAGGTTGGGTTGCTCGGTCAATGGCCAGGGTCAACGGCGGCGTGGTGTATTCTGCAAATATGCCCGACTGTGAGGGCGGGCACAAGCCGGCGTGGGTAGGTTAAACGTTGAGTTTTATAAGGGCACCACGAGGTGACCAGCCCCTCCCCACCCAGCCCCACCCCTCCCACCCCCAACCCAGCCCCACCCTCCCCTCCCCACCCAGCCCCTCCCCACCCTCCCCACCCAGCCCCTCCCCACCCTTCCCTCCCCACCCAGCCACACCCTCCCCACCCAGCCCCTCCCCACCCAGCCCCTCCCTCCCCACTCAGCCCCTTCTTGCACGACGGACGGACACAATAATCCCCTGTAGGGTGGTGTAACCAGGAGGTTCCTACCAGTATGACTGCAATACATACTCATTAGCTGGGTGGTGGTAGGGGCTGCGCTCGTCTGTAATGCAGCTCTGGAGGCAGCAAGGGTTGGTGGGTCACATAAATGTTGCAAAACTCCCTTCCCGTGGGCATCGATGAGCTGGCATATCTTGGCCTCTCAGGAGAAGGCAGTGCTGCAAGATTTGAACTAATCTCCATCTGTCCCTTCTGTATGGGATAAAAGCGTTGTCCCCTCACATGCATGAGTTTTCTCTGAGTGCACCAATTTCCTCCCACGTGTAAACACTCACTAATTGTCTATAACACCTTAATATATAGCGGAACGCAGAGCTTTGGGGAGGGGAGGAAAGGGGAGTAACTTGGCACCGGCTGACTGCGTGGCTGCCTTTTTCCCGCTTGTCTAATCCTAACCATGACCCGAGTACCCAGAGAAAATCCACACGTGCGAGGGGGCAACACCCTATCCCAGCGCATCGCAACTGGTGTGCCGTGGTGAAGTCCCAGGTGTGCCACGGTATTTTTCGGAATTATAGGAAAGCAAAGGCCCTCGCTGTTCACAGGCTAGGCCAGACGAACTCTCCGTGCCGTTCAGTGGTCAACCCAGCCCCCACTACTCCCACCATCACCCACTCCGCACTCTTCCTTGGTAAGATCCACAACCGTCAGTCCCCACCCCCCGGTCCTCTCAACTGTGTCCCCGCGAAGGTCGAGCGAGCTTCAAGGTGTGCCGTGGAATGAAGAAGGTCGTGAGGCACCGGTCTTTGATAAGGATAAGGTCCACCTATGCAATGGATAAATTAACAGCTTAAGCATGTAAAGGCAACTTCACTACTTTAACATTAATGAAAAATAAAGTGACTCTTACAATACATCTCCTTGTTTGCTTCAATACTCACTATTATTACACTGCTTACATCACATTACTCGCTTAATACACTGCTTACCTTTGTAGATACTTGTTTTATTTTTAAATTTGATCTTGGTGGCCCTAACTCTTTAATTGTCAATTTACCCTGATTACTACGACGGCTGAATGGTATTTATTTTAATAACACGATAGAATTAACTGCGTTCGCCATGACGTTGTTCAAGTTCAACTGGCCTCAACTCGCGAGATGTCCCAACAGTCTCTCTCACTCTCGTTCTCTTTTTAATTTTAATTTTTTTAATCACATTTGATAAAGATATTAAAGTAGTGTTTCATTTTTTCTTGTTGTTCAAATTCAAAATTGTTTTCAAATATTATTTGTCACTTAATCTTAAAGATTTTTAATAGTGTATGTTTGTTCCCACCAATCGCTGCACAAGTTAAGGATACGTCATACGTATGATGACGTAAGCACGTTAGTGCGAGCCCTCCCGGAAGCCAGAGAATGCATTGCAGTGCCTGCAGTTCGAAAAAAAACATCTTTGAATGTAAGTCTATGGGAACACTCTGGGCGATTCTCAGCCAGAGTGAAATCGCCCAAAAAGAGGCGGTACTCCACAGAACGTGACATGATGCTGATTGGACTATATCCAGAGGCACAGTGACGGCTAGCGTAACTCTGTGGTTGAATGAGATTGTGAATGTGATTGAAAAAGTCCCTTTCACACTTTGGTGGTGCGTCGCCCAATCGCCCTAATGAAGAAACCGCCCCTGATGCCACACTTTGCTAGACCCTCCTGGCGAGCGATGTCATGGCACCTCCTCTACACCCACTCGATGGGAGTCGCGCAACATTTCTGCGGTGACCCACCGGCCCGCGTTGCCACCACAGTGCTGGATTACAGGCCACGTGCGTATCCACCACCGCCCGGTTATCAATAAAACATCGCAAGTTGTTTTAGTTGATTTTTAGGAAATAGGTACTTTGGGGAAATAAAGTCGTCTTTTTGTGCTTCTGTAGTGTTGTAAATACGGACGAATACACTTCTTATGAGGCAACACGTTTGTTTATTGTCTTTACTGCAGGGTCCCTATCACGAAGGGTATACAGGTCCCTTCACCCGATACCCAGGGGCTAAGGCCTCCGAACTCTACGGGACCTAACACCGGTAACCCGTTCCCTATCGTCCTCCGGCTGGGACCTAGGGGAGGCTAGCTGACCCCGACCTCCTGGTCCGTGGGTCCTGACCACTGGCCTCACCGAGCTCCGGCCCTTAGCAGGACTGCGGAGCTTGAGGTCCAGGGCCCTATTCTCCAGCCCGGTCTTCAGACCTCGGCGTGTAGATAACCGAGCCAGAGCTCTGACAGCTGCGGCTTATATACCCGTTCGTGGCTTGCTCCGCTCTAACCACGCCTCGCTCCGCTCTAGCCACGCCTCCCTTCTGGAACACTCTCAGGTGACATCATTCCCCCGGTTCCCCCCCCACCCACCCGGGGGCCCGGGGAATGTGTCCCAGGCAGAGGTCGCAATCGGGTACCCGATACCCGTACCCTACCCGATACCCGGATACCCGTACCCGGGTGGGTACGGGTAGCCGTTTGCGACCCTGGTGCGGCCGGGTATGGGTACGGGTAGGCCGTGAGTCACTGGTGAGTAACCGTTTGCCACTCATTTCGGGTAGGGTATGGGTAGGGAACGGGAACCCGTACCCGGCTGGGTACGGGTAGCCGTTTGCGACCCTGGTGCGGCCGGGTACGGGTACGGGTAGACCGTGAGTCACTGGTGAGTAACCGTTTGCCACTCATTTCGGGTAGGATACGGGTAGGGTACAGGTAGGGTACGGGTACGGGTAGGGAACGGGAACCCGTACCCGGCCTGGTACGGGTACCCATTTGCGACCATGGTGCGGCCAGGTACGGATAAGGAATCAAAACCCGTTTGCGACCTCTGGTCCCAGGATCCGTTTGCTGGGATCCACCGTTGGCCTCTCTCTGGCCCATGGCATTTGCCCTGGCGAGGTAACGCCTCTGCACTCTATTGACGGTAAGTGGAACTGCAGGGCTGTTGAATGGAGAGTGACAATCACCCCTCCACTTCTATGCCATATACTTGTGTTGCTGTGCCATCTCCTCGTGCCGCAGATGTGGAAGGCGTGGTTTGGGAAGAAGATATATTTTTCTATTTAAAGCTTTCGTGACTGCAGGGATTAATCTTCTTGGTTCTTTCGGTAAAGTTACGTAGAAGGGAAATAATAAAATAATAAAAATAAAACATAATTAAATACAATTTTCACGACGTTTCGGCCACAACGTGACTTTACCGAAAGAACCAAGAAGAAGATATATTTTCTTTGGTGGAAGCAGATGACTCGAGAAATCCAATTGATTCCTGAATGTAACACATTCCTGCGGAGGGAGCTGGTAGGAACGTTGGGTTGCTCGGTCAATGGCCAGGGTCAACGGCGGCGTGGTGTATTCCGCAAATATGCCCGACTGTGAGGGCGGGCACAAGCCGGCGTGAGTAGGTTAAACGATGAGTTTTATAAGGGCACCACGGAGTGACCAGCCCCTCCCCACCCAGCCCCTCCCCACCCAGCCCCTCCCCACCCAGCCCCTCCCCTCCCATTTTTGGATGCACGACGGACGGACACAATAATCCCCTGTGGGCTGGTGGAACCCGGAGGTTCCTACCAGTAACATTAAATTCACAGAAACTCTCGAGTATATTGAGCGAGGCCCTGGCCAGCTAAAAAAAGATTACTTACGGGACATGTGGAAACATACCTGGCCATGCAGAAAATATATATACTCTTAGTTTTTTTTGGGTAAAATCACGTAGGCAAAAAGAAATAAGAATAAAATATAATTAATCGAAATAATAGAAATAAAATAAATATATTAAAATAACAAATAATAGAAAGAATATAAATAGAATAATTATATTATTTTATTTCTATTATTTTTATTTTTTATTTTTACCTACGTGACTTTACCGAAAAAACCTAAGAGTATGAATCCTTGCAGTCACGAAAGATTCAAATCTAGAATAAATATATATATATATTTTTATTCACACTTAAAAGTCCCCGTACAGGTCAACAATGTCGTCATAACACGTGGTCCACAGCGTGGCGGCACAGTGATAACACTTGTGCCTCACTGCAAGAATGCGCTGGGTCGGATTCCTGACTCTGTTATGCCACCTTTGTACGTGGGTTTGTGTGATCTCCCACCCCCCACCCTATTCTGCAGTGTGAGTGAATGAGTGAGTGGGGTTTGTAAGTTCTAAGTCTCTTCTGCCATGGGGGTTTTCTCTGGTTTTATGCGGTGAGAAATTACGCTGTTGTAATTGCTATCGACCGAAACATTCCCAAATGCTAAAAAGTGACAGTGCAAATTAATCAATTTGGGATTATATAGCCACAAAGCAGCATCGCAGCCCCCACTACCAAAATACTTGGCAGAACCTTCCCGAAAGAGTTTAGAATCGGTAAGGCTTTCCTGGGTAAACCAGTGGAGTGATAATATTACTCGTAATAACCTGGCACGCCATGGGGCTCTAAGTAACACAACATGTAGGCCTAACTTAACTTTTTCCAGTAAAAGCCAAGTTGTGCATTTAAAAACGTCAGTTCAATCGCCTCATTGTTTACATTTTTATCGTGCGCGTAAACACGGGCAGTGAAATGCACAGAAAGTTAAGGAAATCAGGAAAAAAATGTACACTTGATGTGTGTAATCAATATAACAAAAGAACTAGAGTTTAACATTTTTTCCAATCGACAAAATATCACATGCCTCTTTTTCAGAAAATAATAAACGAAGCCTTTTTCGTCTTTTGCGGATAATCCACCTCCACCACCTCCGCCCTCTCGTACTGCGCGTCTTCCTAACGACTGAATCGAGACCCAAGCCCGTGCCAAAGCAGACCAGCAACGGCCCAACGATTTCAAACCCACCGATTTCAAACCCGAGCTAAGCCTTGTGATTTCCATGGCCTTGACCCGTCTTAACCCCATATTCCGCGCTCTTCCTATTCTCTACACAGGCGTAATTGACTAAATACTTTAACATGGTTTCGTTGTATCCTAGGGTTAGCGGATGCCGGCGGAAGATACATTAAAAAAAAAATTTGCTTGGTAATTTTTTAGCTTAGTCATTTTTTACCACGGTTATTTTTCTGTAACAAAAATATGGCTCTGAACTGAGGTTGACCTGTACATGAGAGGACGCTAGTGACAGCTGATCCCATTTTCCACATTGACCCCCCACCCCCCCGTCCCCCGGTAAGACTTGTATGCGAATCCGGGCCCAGCCTCAGTGGCTCTTGTTATTTAAAAACTGGTGCCGGCTCGTGATAGTGAGCGTGGAAATGCGGCGTCAGTTTCTCCTACCCACGACGTGCCAAGGTTGCGAGATGTTAACTACCTCGCCTGGTGTACAGGAGGTTGTGGGTTCGATCCCAACCAGGCCTCGGCAAGGTAAGGTAATTGTACCCTTTTTACCGGGTAAAAGGGTAAAGGGTAAAGGTGTCGACATGCCAAGGGGTAAAGGTAGCGTAGGGTAAAAGGTAGGCTCGTTGCTTTTTATCTTTTACCTTACCTGCTAAAGGGTAAAAGGTAGGGTAGAGTGATTGTATTGTGGTAAGGTAAAAGGTAGGGTAAAGGTAGGCTCGTTGTTTTTACACTTTTACCTTACCTTGCCGAGGCCTAATCCCAACTCAGACGCCGGCATATTTGGAGTTTGCGTGTCTGTCTCCCCGTGGCCGTGTTGATTTTTCTCCACAGCCTCCGGTTTTTCCCTTCACATTTAGAATCAACATCGCACATTTAGAGTATTTGGCTGCTGTAAATTTCCATGTGATGAGCCGCTTCGTTGGGCTATCATCTGCGAGAGCCAGGTCGCTTCTGAAACAAAGTTCATACAGCTCAGTGGGCTTTACCTGGTCAAATAAAAAAGTGTAGTTTTAGTTTATAGGCACCTTTGGTGACGCAGTGAGTCTGGGCCCTGCCAATGCCAAACTGCCACCTGAGGCTGTGTGGGTGGCTGCATCCAAACTCCTCCAGCTCCCCCCCCCCTCCCCACGCGCGATTCACGTTCAGTCGGAGGAATCCGAGCTGCTCTGCTTCGACTTCCGGCGCTTGTGCTTTCTTTTATCTTTTTTTTCCTTCATCTTTTTCTGTTTCTTCTTCTTCTTTTCCTTCTTCCTCCGCTTTTTCCTGTCTCCCCGAGACGAGTCGGAGCTGCTGCTCCCCGTCGTGGACTCCTCCAAGAGCCTCTTGAGCTGCTCCAGCCTGCGAGCGGCGGAACGTGGCGTGCGAGCGAGAACGTGAACGAAATTACGATTTGAAGCTTTCGTGACTGCAGGGATTCATCTTCTTGGTTCTTTCGGTAGAGTCACGTGGAAGGGAAATAATAAAATAATACAATTTTTACATAATCAAATATTAAATTTCGATTTGAAGCTTTCGTGACTGCAGGGATTCATCTTCTTGGCTCTTTCGGTAAAGTCACGTAGAATGGAAGTAATAAAATAATCAAAAATAAAACAATAAAATAAGAAAGAAATATAATAATATAATATTTTATGATGTTTTATTTTTATTATTTTATTATTTCTATTCTACGTGACTTTACCGAAAGAACCAGGAAAAAAAATAAAGTGAACGAAAGTTGACCGGCGAGCCGTGCACGGAGCAGGGGTCACAGGGCGACCATGACCGGGGTCACGGTGGCCTAGAGGTCACTCCCAGCGAACGCCACTCGCCTCCCCCCTTGGCACTCGATATTAACCAACTGGAGCTATGCACTTTTAAATCGTCTAGATTGAAAACTCACTCTTTTAGAACTGCCTTTTGTATTTTAGTTTGTTGTCCTTCCCCCACACCTCCGATTAGCACGGTTGGCTACGTACGGTGTGAAAGAAGTTCAACATACGTACGTACGTGAGAGTGAGAAAGCGCTGACTGAATGCCGATTGCGACAGATTTGTTAAAAGCTCCGAACCCCACCGAATTGTGAGGTGGCCGGAAGATGGCGGCACCATCAAGTGAATTCGCGACCCCGTCCGTGTGGCGATTTGTGTGTCATCTCCTTGCGCGCGTGGCTACGTGTAATTCCAGTGGAGTCATTTGCAGTGTAATTTTTAAAATTTGCCAAATCTAGAAATTGGCCTACTCTTGCGGATGACATTTGAGGCTCTTTCACGTCCACAGCGAGCGAGGCAGATGGCACGGAGTATTTTTGTTTACGGTTAATGCACACCACCGCAGTATAAACCAGGGCGGCCGCTGGATTACCGTAGTAGCCTCTGCAACAAGCGGCGAATGCCCTACCACTGGGCCACGTCGCCACCCATCATCGTCATCATCGCAATGGACATCCATGAACGCGGACATCTACTGGGACATCTGTGAAAAAGAGCTTTATAGCTCATCGGATTCCTCCAGTGCGAATAAATATTGATTCAGCGAGCAGGGTCTGCCGGCGGTGGCGGTGGGAGTGTGCATTGGGTGGTACCTCAGCTGCTTCTCCTGCTGCTTGTTCTCCCGCGTGATGTCGTACATGGGGTCCTCGTGCGCCTAACGCAACGGAAACGGCGACATTTCGAAAGGCAAAGCAGCACTTTAGCTGAAGTTCGTTGTGTTTTTTACATACATTTTATTATTATTCTGTATTGTCTCGCGATAACGGCAGTTGTTTTTGACCAGATTGTTGTTCATTTTGCCTTTGGTCATTGCCGTGAGCCAGGTCGCATCTCTTGCAACCGAGATTCTTGAGTCCCTCAACTGGTTAAACAAAACAAACTTGAAATTGTAACTTTGTAGCAGGCGACAGCCATGTCCACAGGCGAAGGGTCAACCCGCCCTCGAGTAACTGTCGTCTTTTCTCACACTAACCTTTACAATTAATGGATGGTAGGGAAAACAACGGACAATCATGAAAGGCAATACCGTAACAGAGGCTACGTTGATCAAGAGGCGCGTGTTCGCGACACGACCTTGGAAGCTAACGTGTAACATTTGGCGAAGAGTCAGGGACAAGTCATCGACGGAGATTCATGTGGGGGGGCGCTGCATTCATTAATTCTTTGACGAATCTTCTTGGTTCTTTCGGTAAAGTCACGTAGAAGGGAAATAATAAAATAATAAAAATAAAACATCATAAAATAATTCCGAAAGAACCAAGAAGATGAATCCCTGCAGTCACGAAAGCTTTAAATCGATATTTGACGAATGTTCGAGTTTTACGAGGCCTATTATTTAACGAGCTGAGAACTCGTGCGCCCAGGATGAGTCCGATTTGCAAGCATGGCCTGGGCTCTGTACATGGTCACAGTGAGCCTTCAATGATGATGGTAATGATGGAGATGAGGGTGGTGGTGATGGAGATGGTGATGAGGATTATGGTGGTGATGTTGATGATCATGATGACGCTGATGGAGATGAGAATGGTGGTGATGCGGAACATTACTGGTGGTGATGATGATCGTGATGATGATAGTGATGATGACAGTGATGGAGATGAAGATGATGATGCAGATGATGGTGGTGGTGGTGATGGTGATGATGGTGATGGTGGTGGTGGTGGTGATGATGATGATGGTGGTGGTGGTGATGATGATGATGATGGTGGTGGTGATGATGATGATGATGGTGGTGGTGGTGATGATGATGATGATGATGGTGGTGGTGATGATGATGGTGGTGGTGGTGGTGATGATGATGATGATGGTGGTGGTGATGATGATGGTGGTGGTGGTGATGATGGTGGTGGTGGTGGTGGTGATGATGATGGTGGTGGTGGTGGTGATGATGATGGTGGTGGTGGTGATGATGATGGTGGTGGTGATGATGATGGTGGTGGTGGTGATGATGATGATGGTGGTGGTGGTGGTGATGATGGTGGTGGTGGTGGTGATGATGATGGTGGTGGTGATGATGATGGTGGTGGTGATGATGATGATGATGATGGTGGTGGTGGTGATGATGATGATGATGATGGTGGTGGTGGTGGTGATGATGATGATGATGATGATGGTGGTGATGATGATGATGATGGTGGTGGTGGTGGTGGTGGTGGTGGTGATGATGGTGATGATGGTGGTGATGATGGTGATGATGGTGGTGGTGGTGGTGATGGTGGTGACGATGATGGTGGTGATGGTGGTGATGGTGGTGATGGTAGTGATGATGATGGTGGTGATGATGATGGTGGTGATGGTGGTGATGGTGGCGATGAGGATGATTTACAAGAGAAATGAGGATAATGGTACTGATGAGGATGATAGAGATGGTGATGATGGTGATGATGGTGATGATGGTGATGATGGTGATGATGGTGGTGATGGTGGCGATGGGGACGATGGTCTGGAGGACCACCTACCACACGGAACTGCTCCAGCCGCTGGTTTCCGGAGCTGAAGAAAGGGCACTCGCGATCGCCCGTGCGGTGCCCGTACTGCTTACACCGCCAGCCTGCGGTGCCACACGCGCACGCCGCAAGGGCTTCTGGGACCCACGCAGGGAGCTGCCTTTCGATTGGTGGATATCTGCCCGGCACCGATACAGTACGATTCCGATTTCGTAGCGGGAATGCGGCCGCATCTCGAAACGTCATCCGGAAACAATCAGACACATACGCGATGTGTAAAAAGAGTCATATATATCGTAGAAAATATACTATATATATGCTGTACACCGTGTATTGATATATATATCACTTCGCAAGAAGAGTTCGATATTCGCAGAGGTACTATGAAGAAGGACCGTTGGCCAGAGAGCGCGTATTTGAACGGTCAATACACATCGCAGTATTAATCGGGGCGGCCTGCTGCATTTGAATCGCGAGCCTCTGCAACAAGCGGCAGACGCGCTACCGCCAGGCCGTGTGTCACCACCCTGAATAATTCCACGCCTCGAGCATGAAGGCAAAGATACACCCCCCCCCCCACCCCCGTATAGCCTGAACAGACTGTCAGGGCAATCGTTGTTGGGCGAGCACCTCCCGTGAAGGCCTTGGCGTCAAGTTCATTTTACTTTCCCCCGTAACTCCGATTGGCACGGTCGGCTACGTACGCTTGCGAATGAAGTTCCAACGTACGCACGCGCCCACATACAAGGCCGGCACGGCGCACGCGAGGGGGTGGGGGCGGCCAGGGTAACTCACACTGCATCACCTTCACCTCCTTCCCAAGCGGCATCCACAGGCCCTTGGAGGGGGCGCTGGCGAGGAAGTCGCGTGCGTTCTCATTGCCCGGCAGGTCCGGGATGCAGTCCTCGGGCTTGTCATCGTTTTCCTGCACCAACGGTCGGGGGTGGGAGGTGGGGGGGGGGAGGGGGCGGAGGCCACGGTAACAAACGAGAAATCTGTGATAATAGTTTTTTTACACTTTTATCTGGCAACAAAACTGACACCTTTTGGGTAATAAAACAAGTATCATATTTTTTACTGGCAAATGAGGTACCAATGGTGTAAATGCTTACCCCGAGCTCTCATACTCTGATGGTGCATTGCCTTTGAGTTGTGCGCCTTTGTGCGTCATCTGGTCCAACACCATGTGAGACTAGGCTCTAAGGAAAGCTGTCTCGGGTGTGGATCAATCAACTTCAAGGACAGTGCATACATGATCAGAGTTATGTTTTTTGTTTGCATTATGACTGCAGGTATTGTGGTCTACGCAAACATGACTCCTCGTAAAAAATAGGTGTCAGTTTTGTTGCCAGATACAAGGGTAAAAAAACAATCATCATATTTTTTACTGGCAAATGAGGTACCAATGGTGACGTTGCCACTGCCGCAGGGGTCAACTATCGCCGCTGCCACCTTGCGTCAATGTGCAAGGAGATAATGCGGCCGTGTCTCTCTTATGGCCGTGTCTCGCCAGCGTTGGAACGGAGTACGCCAAAGGGGCGAACGGCACAAAGGCACTTCTTTAAAATTGCTTTTTGTGTTAAGTTTGTTGACCTTCCTCCCCCCCCCTCCCCACCTCCACTTGGTACGTTTGGCTACGTATGGTGCGAAAGAAGTTCAACACTTATCCATACAAAAGACAAAGATTCCTCGTAGACTTTTAACAGAATGTTGGGGCAGGTGCTGTTAGCGACCATCTATGAGAGCAGGCACGGCATACAAGGCGGTGGTGTAGCCAGCGCCATGCTCGGCTGCCTTTGTCTCCCCGGTGCCGATGTTTAAACACACTGCCACAGGACACTCATTTATGAGACTGGTTCGGATATCGTCAACTTGAAATAGCCATGAGCGGGAATCGAACTCGGGCCTCCGGGTTCAGAGCCCGACGCGCTAACCGCTACACACGAACCACAAACCGGGGGCTCTGCGTCGTGACGTCACAGCGGCTGGGTGGGGAAGGGCTGGGTGGGGAGGGGGGGTGCTGGGTGGGGAAGGGCTGGTCACCCCGTGGTGCCCTTATAAAACTCAAAGTTTAACCTACTCACGCCGGCTTGTGCCCGCCCTCGCAGTCGGCCATATTTGCGGAATACACCACGCCGCCGTTGACCCTGGCCATTGACCGAGCAACCCAACGTTCCTACCAGCTCCCTCCGCAGGAATGTGTTACTGGTTCTTCATGTTCTGCAGATGTAAATGGCACCACCACCATCTGTTGCACGGTGGTTGAACTTACGACTCTCGGTCCGAACAAGCAACTGGACATACGGACGAGATTTGTTTGTATCTCTGAAAGTTCATAAGTCGAATAGTCGGAAGTAGAGCGGTCCCTGTATTATCCGCTCGACATCTCTCTGGGTCTCTGTGTTGCGTGAAGAAAGGGCAATTGGTCACGGAGATCGCCTGTTCAACACTCTTCCTGTGAAGGCCGCACGGATGTTACCGACGATGAACGGGTGAGTATCGAGACATCTCCGAGTGGTGCAGCAGGGCCACTCACTTTGATGAGACTGGGAGGAGGCTTTTCGTAGCTTGACAGGAAGACAAAACGACAACGGCACAATTAAAAATTGCAGAGACAAGCAGCAGGTAACATCCCGAGCGTGTTTCAATGCTGGCAACTGATCCACAATTATTATGATATTATTAAACTCGTTCACCCAGGAAAGCCTCGCCGAGTGTCACGACTTTTCGGGAGGTTTCCTGCCAAGTTTTTGGCGCTGATCGTGATGAGCACGTGGCGGTGGGATGGTGGGGGTGTTGGGAAGTGATTGCAGGTGGAACCGGGAGCACGTGGAGTGGTGGAGCAGCTGGGAGTGACTGGTGGAGCACGTGGAGCACGTGGAACTGGAGCACGTGGAACAGCTGGGAGTGACTG
>JAAXLI020002534.1:0-12972 GCA_014621495.2 Entosphenus tridentatus | reverse complement strand
GGGTGGGGGGGGACGTCAGGTGAAAGGAGCACAAAGGAGAGGAGAGGAGGGCGTGCTGGTTGCACTTCTATTGTGGGGTTTGGGTGGTCTTGGCACACCCACCCCCCCACACAGTTCCAAGCAAGAAACAGTAGCGGGAGCTCTGGAATGTTCTCCCTTCACACAGTTGGAAAGAGAACAACAACAACACCACACACAAAGAATCGGTGCAAACCCCTCCCCGCCCCCCCCAAAAAATAAACCTCAGCTGCGTGTTCGTAAGAATTGCCCTGAGGTCTCAGAGTTGGGGTTGGGGTGAGACACGGCCAAGGGTCACTACCCATCAATTATATCCGATGGTGAGGGAGGTGACACTTGAGGAGGGGGAGGGGAGGGGGGGCCCTCACCCGGACTGGGCGGCGTGGCAGGAGTCACGCCCGTGGACTTGCGTGAGGAGTGAGCGGCTGTGGTCACGGTCGTGCCGGATTCTGTGGATGAGTCGAACGCGAACCACGAAATCACTCACGGGCGGTGCACACACCGTACCGAGGCGGCAGAAAATAAAGGCGCAGGTCGTCATCGATGAGCACAATCGCCACGCGTGATCGATGCGAATACCTACGCCCCCCCCCCCATCTGCCCGCCAAAAAAAGCAAGCAATGAATTAATTTGGTTACATTCCCCCACATCAATATACAGCACCGCTTTAGTGTGAAAATAACGGTTATATATTTGAAGTCTCCAAGTGAAAAGGCCTTCCACACCAATTTGTTAAATCGAGTAAATGGTGTTTTGGTTTCAATTTACCGAATGTCAGGTGCGGTCCCGTTAACAATTGCCGCTCGGTTCGCTGGCGTTATCGGCAAAACCTCATTCACAGGCATTGTGGGCTTATGAGTAACCGCCATTGCACATACACACACACCCGTTTAAAAACAAATACAAAATTGGCAGTGTATGTTGTTTTTACATAAAAGCCGTAATTATAATATATATGCTCAAAATGTCCCCCCCCCAATATTTTGGTATAAAAAAAGTAATTGCTATGCTATGTAAAGGAACAATTTGCTAAACCTTGGCCACAATATCTGGACTTGTCTTCATATAAATCAATGCATAGATTTATGTTTATATGATTGTGGTTATGGTTGTACTTTATTAATCCCTAATCTCTGCTATTACATACAATGAAACAAGAAATATAAAAAAAAAGTAAAAACAGAGCAATGTAATACAATACACTGAAATAATTTTTCAAAAAAAAAAAAAAATTCTGGGTTGGGGCCCCCCGAACCCCTGGAAGATTTCCCCCCCCCCCCAATGTTGACTCCATGGCTACGGCTTTGTTTTATAATTTACAAAACGCGCACAGCGAGAGTTCGCGAAGAGCGTCAGTTTAAATGCGCGCTGCGTCCCCAGCGGTTTCATTAATGCCTGCGCCAATAGCCGGAGAGCAAAATGCGTCCTGATGTCTCGATAAGCCCCTCCGAAGCTGCGTTCCCGCCGACTTTGAGCCAAGTTAAGCATCGATTTCTGCGATCCAAAAAATCGCGGGGGAAGTGCGTCTCACTGTGTTAAATCCTTCCGCACAGGTGATGGGATATGATGAGTTTGCGGCGGGGGGCAGGGGGGCGCGATTGAGGTGGCAAGAGGATGTGGATCGGGGAGCAACACCTTGAAAATGATTGACGTCTAATTACACGTGCCCCACCCCCTCTCCAACCCCAATGCTGTTTACTACTTTTTTCCCATGCCCCCCCAATCCCTCCTACTTCACACTACCCCGTCCCCCCACCGCTCCCCTCACCGCTCCCCTCACTCGCTCGCGCGCTCAATACACACACAAGGTGCTTGCCACAAATAAGCCATAATACCTTGCTGATCTCGTCAAGGAGCATAAACCCTCACGTGAACTCCGGTCATCCTCACATCGGCTTTTGGCTACTCATCGAACAAAGACGGTCACTGCATCGCGCGCTTTCAGGTGCGCTTCTGTGGCCATCTGGAACGCTCTTCTTCCAAATATTAGAATGCTAGTGGAGATATTCACTTTTAAATCTAGGCTGAAAGCTTTTTGTTTTTAGAACTGCGTACTGTGTTTACTTTGTTGTTCTTCCCTCGCACCTCCAATTAGCACATTTGGCTACGTACAGTGCGAAAGAAATTCAACATACATACACACACTCATTGGTTTAGCTTTGTACGACCGTAGCGATTCTCGCAGGGAAAACTATTTACAGCGCAGGGAAGCAGATACATTCATCGCACTTACTGGGCGGCAAGGCGGGCATCCCACTGGGTGACACTGTGAAAGTGAAACATTGCACGAATTATCATCGCAGCAGTCAGCAGCTCTCGAGTAAGAAATGGGTGCGCGTGTGTGTATACGTGTGGGTGGGTGGCGTACGCGCTTAAAACGATGGTAACGGTGGGATGAGTTATACGTTGTGCCCTGCAGGTAAAATATTATATTGCACGAGCAGATTTTCTTTTTGAGCGAAAGCATTTTTGATCACTATTAATGACACATTACGTGACGATGGAGTGCCCTTGCCAGTCATATTTGACGACCCATCAGCATTTGTTCAACAAGCCTGCACACTGTTGATGAGGCCAAGAATGTCTAAATATGATCCACAGCTGTGCCTTCTTAAATAAAATTAAATACTGTTGGATGATGTTGGTCCGGAGAGCCCACAAGCTCCTCACTAAACATTACTTACATGAATGGTAATAATGGCAAGAACGCCTTAAAATGTTTATCAATAAAAATAGCAATTTTTAATGTCAATTGTATTTGCGAATGCAGATAAATATTGAGCACACGTTGATTTTGCAATGTCCCTCTTGCAACGCTCATACAATGCCGAGCTGATGGTGAGAAGTGGTGAGGAACGATTAAAGGTTCTGTTGTAGAGAGCCCACCACCCCCGTGTACCTGTCTTCTCCACGGCGCGGCTGGTGACCTGAGTCCCCGACTGACCACGACTCGGACCGGACACCAGAGATGACTGATGAGTCACCTCGCCACCTCCTCCTCGGCTGCCGGTGCTGAAGGTCGCGCCGACAACGGGGCCGTGCTCGATTCGTTTGGTCGTGGTCTGGATGACACTTTGGCCCACGGCCTCTCCACCACCACCACCACCACCGCCTCCGCCACCGCTTCCACCACCTCCGCCGCTCGTCGTGGTAGAATGAACGACCTTGGTGCCTCCACCCCCAATGAGCTGCGCGTCGGACGTTGAGCGAGCGTAGGAGAAAGAGCCGGACTCACCGCCTCTCACCTCGCCGACGAAAGTGCGACCCGAAGACCCCGAAGACAGATCCAGCCGGTCCCTCGCCAGCACCTCGCCACCTGCCGCTGCTCCCGACGAGACGAAACCTCCTCCACGCCCCGAGGACCAGGCGGTCTCCACCTGTCGGCCCGCCGTGGTGAAGCTCTGGGCTTCCCCGTCAGCGCCGCCGTAGCGGACTTCTTCGTAGATCGCGCGTTCGGCGAGGCCACCCCCGGCCCCTGCACCAACCGAGTCAAAGCTCAGCAGCAACCCACCGCCGCCGCCACCGCCGCCGCCGGAGCTCCACGCAGAAGACGACTGAGAGAGACCGGCGGAGCCGGACGCAGCCAGGTCGCCCTCCTCCAGGATGAGAAGGTCAGTGTGCTGCGAGCCCCCCGCCCCCCCAGCCGTCACCTGAGCCCCTGGAGGAGGAGGACGCGGCGACGATGATGGAGGGATGAATTTGACTCCGAGCGACACGCCGCAAAAACCGCGAGCGTCAAACGTGCCGCTCTCCACTTTCGCAAATTCCTCTATTAACGGTGTTTTTTTTTGACAGAGGTGATTTGATTTTTTTTCTTGCGTGTCCTCAGAGTTATCTGCGCAGGACACTCGACCCGCCCGAGGCAGCAGGTGTATCTTACGGGGGGGGAAAAAACCCAGCGTGTTTATCTGCTGCTGTTGCTACTGCATGTCTGTGGTTTTTGTGGGCTAGCCGAAGAATTCGCCAAAAATATTGATCGGGGTATTTCTGGATCGTATTTTACGTTTCGCATTTAAACACATTTAAACAGATTCACTTTACGAAAGAAAATATAAAAAAAATCATACGTGCTATCACGTTAAAGTTTATTTACATTTGCAGGTAAAATCTTGACTTAAAGCTTTCGTGACTGCAGGGATTCATATTCTTTGGGTCTTTCGGTAAAGTCACGTTCAATAATAATAACAACAAAAACTACGACGTTTCGATCGCAACACAAGCGGTCGAAACGTCGTCGTTTTTTGTTATTTTATTTGAACATATCTACGTGACTTTACCGAAAGACCCAAAGAATATACATTTTCATGGTTCACAAATACCTGATCCAGACACGCTCAGGCCTTCGAATGAAATCTTCTTGTTGGATTTTTGGCTGATCATGCGTGCCGATGGATCCGCTAGAGAAGACAATATAATAATCTGAAGTCAAAATATATTCATGACAATCGAAACTAAATTTCAATTCGAAAGATCCTCATTGTACATTCACATAAGCGAGAGTGTTCCAAATCCTCATACAATAACCAGCACATTTCTCGACTGAAAATCAGTACAGCAAATAGGATCAATGAACACCCAAGCGTGTCGTTGTGATTGTAAATGTTGTGGGTTCCCTCTCCAACATTCTCACTCCCGGCTGTGGATTCCTCCAATCGCACCCCTTTGATGCATTTATGATTCAAGGAAACATCTGGCTGTTGTGCTCATATGCACAGCATGATACAAACTTGTAGATAGACTGCATTTATCTAGTACATCGAGAGAAAAACATTTGTCTCGTTTTACACGTTTATTAAAAAAAAGTTATATCGCTGTTATTGATACTCACTTTACCCCAACATAAAAGCGAACTATATTGTCAGATTACATGTCACACCGTCCAATTAATATTCAGATACTTGCATTGAGATGGAGCGATGAAATCAGCTCGCGTGCGAGTGCCAGATGGATCGCTTATTTCCAAAGGCTGGCGGCGGCAGGGGGTGGCCTTAATCCAGCAGTGGATCGCTCATGGCTAATGATGATCATGGTGACTCGCATCGACTGAATGAAATGTCTATCCGCACGCTCTATTTGCTTGTACCGTAGCTCAGTGTCAGCCCGGGAGCACAGAGGAGCCGGCTACGGCTTTTATATCATAATCTTTATTTAGACTGGAGAAATCCAAGGAGCCATGAAGCTCTTTTTCACAGATCTCCAGTAAGGTGCCATGATATATTGTGCCAGGATGACTGAAGGCGTCGAGACTGAGTAGGAACGTGGCCCTGAGCACTCTGAGTCATGGACACGGTTCTTCTTAACATGCGTCACCGGCCAAAGATACAAAAAAAACATCCAAGCGGGATGAATCGCGTCTCCCGTGGGGTTTTTCCCACATTACCTCTTGTCACACCACCTGTGGCCTTCATGAAATGGTGGTGATCGAGATGGATGGGAGGATCAGAGGTCAGAGTACAGAGCCAGCACGGTTGTTGAGCCTGGAGTTGAATCCTGGGTTTCAACTTGCCCATGACTAAACCCGAGTATCAGCTTGGTCACCAATGACCACACAAAAACACTGCACACATGAAATTGCTTCTACGCTTTCACGTGGATACATTTCAATTCCGAAATTAAAAATGTCATGTGACCGTCTCAAGACAAGTTCTGTAAAAAAATCTCTTTGGCAGCCTTTCTCCCACTGGTCGGATCGCACTTCTCTTTGAGATTTCCGAATTAATGGTTAGTGTCATCATTACATGATGCCAGTAACACAGTACCATCATGGCATGATGCCAGTAACGCAGTGCCGACATGACATAATGCCGGTAACACAGTTGGAACCAATTGAGAAAAGACATAAACAACATAAATTAAAATCCTTTTACGGTGGCAATTACAGACTCTTGAAAATGCATAACAGATCATATGGATAGACCTCTCATGTAACTAGTGTCATCATCCCTTTGTCACTCTGCTGCTGCTAGGCACCGATCTAACTTGTTGAATTACATCTGAAAAGCGTGTAGCGCAGCGCACAGCTCACCTTCTGAAGTCTGAATTATGGTTGTCCTCCCAGTTTGCCCTGATGCTGCAGACCCTGTATGAAATCACAGCACATTCGTAGGAGGACCGTGCAATTACACGCAGAGATGTTTTGTTATTATCATAATTATTAAAACAGTTAAGCGACGAGGCTTGCTGACAATCGCTGGGAGACCAACCTGAACAGGAACTCTGACAATGTTTTGTTCGTGGAACGGAAAGTCGGACATCACGGCGATCAACACGCGGGTACAGCCCGCAAGTCCGTCCGAGAGCCGTCTGGCGCAAACAGTGAAAACCCAGCAGAGCAGTGGTAATAGGAACTTGCAAACCGGGCGGTGGTGATCGCCTGCGCCCGCCGTGGATCACGCGTACCTGACTGAACAAAGAGCCGGAGATCCTGTAGCGCTTTATCCAGGTCGGCCATAGTTCACGGAGAGCGGCAGAGACTCGGGGAGACCATGCTGTGGATGCAGAGTACAATTTGTCCAACAAGCACAATAAGCGCAACGAGCGCGTGGCGTCGGCCTCGCTCGTCAGATTGCACGTGGCATTGTAAGAAAGCTGCGGATATTGAGAGCGCAAAAACGACGGAGTTGCGCGAGGTGGCGGCGCAGTGAGTGCGCATTCTCACCTGTCCCCGCGCCGGTTCACTCGCACGTCTCCCGAGTCGAAAGTCGCATCCGCCACCTCGATATGCACACGTGCAAACCAAAAAATAAAATCTACGAATTTCAATAATTGGGTCTAAAAAAACTAACAAAAACGATGGGTTTTAACGCTCGCGACTGTCACTCATCCGGGAACGAGAGTGAAATGTGGCTCATTGGCAAAAAAATGGGGGGGGGGGGGGGAGGCGTTGCAGTGTCTCAGACAAAAAAACAACACATCGTCAGATATTGACGAATGGCCCTGAAGCTGGTATTTGCAGCACTGTTCTTGCTTGCCCGTCGGCCTCCATGTGCAATTCCTTGCATATCCCACCGACAGTCATGCAGGTAGACACAGTCGTCGCATTTATCCGAACCAAACGTGAAACTGGTCCTGGCCTGCACGAGATGTGCACAAGCAGAGTTTTACGATCTACTTTTGTGCCATTCTGTCAGGTAACCGTTAACTGAATTTAATGCCTCTACTAACACCGGCCCTATAATTATGAGGAGCATCCTGGGAGGAGTTGCTAAACAGATCACATTCAGCAGAGTGAAGAGTCCTCCATAAAACATTGTCTTCTGGTCTATTTCAATTAATTGTTACGAATTAATATCTAATATCGTTGCCGCAAGCCAGGGGGAGCGGAAACCATGCCTGAGAGAGAGAGAACAGCCACCGCGGAGATGGAGCGATGAGATGAAATCGTTGTTGTCGTGCCGGAGCCGAATCCATCGGTGCATTGCGAGACGGTGCAGGAATGCAACGACTTGGGGAGGCCTCTATCTAGCAGTGGAGAGATCACGGCGGATGACAATGATAATCAGCATAATCCAGTAAAGAAAATACCCCGATGATTGTACCCAGACAACGGTAACTTAATATGAACTTGGAAATTGTCCTGCAGACCGTCGCTCAATCTGGTTTCAGTTGGCCCTCCTGTTACTGATATTGATGATGTTCGTTGAGGGCCTTCACCTTGTCCTTCGGATCATATACCAAGAGTGCCGTCTGTGTCGTGTCGTCAAATTAAGGCACCATGAGAAACTCTTTTTCAGGGCAGTGGAATTCTCTATGTGTGGAGAACGACATGCGAGCGTTGACATCACGGAATATTTCCTGAGATCCCTTCAAGTGACCCCTGGTACTCAGGGCAGCACTTTCTCCCACACCCTGGTGCAGAGTAATGTCCGTGGGATGATAGTCAAGCTAATATTTTTTGAATTCTCAAAGCTGGACATTTTAATTAGCCAGATTAATTTACGAAACCAAATTTTATGATGGCTTTTTGCGGAGTGATTTGTGGTCAGGCTCAGACCATCAACTCGCTACACTTGAGAATCAAGGTTATACACATTCAGCTGCTTCTCGGATTCGAACCCAGGATCTCAACAGTGCCAGCTCAGCACTCTGACCTATGATTTCTCAGCCACCTGGCCACCAAAATACATTTGTAATGAGAGGACAAATATTTCAGTTGGTTGGAATAACCGATTTCAATGCTTTTCAATTCAAGCATTCTACAATGTTTCAAAATTACTATTAAACTAATATTTGGTAATATATAGCTGTTCATATTGTTTTATATATAAATATCATGTGATATAGTTACAACATTATAAGATTACAATAATGCCATTAATTATCTAGGAAATTCTCTAATTCAAGATAGTCCTGCATTGGGATGTTTGGTCAATTCATTTTAATCTAGTGGTTTGTTCGTGAGAGAAAATCGGAGTGGCTGCAGTAAAAAAAACATTCACTCAACCACACAGATGGGTTCACGATTCCACTTGCTGTAACTGTCATCTCCTAGCCATCTCACAGCCCAGGGAAGTTGGAAGAACTGCTGACCTTCTAACCATTTAAACGTTGGCTACTCCAACTATTGTACAATATTAACGCCCTCTCATTACTCTACGTATTGTAAGGCGCATGAAACCTTGGCCCTTTGCATCGTCTCAGTTGTAAGGCAGCAACTCATAACATCGACCGACGGTGGAATGCTTTTAGATTGGTGCGCTTTAGCCACCGTGGACGTGGGACGTGTGGACTCGCAGAGAGCCGCCGTGCTGCGCCGCGCTACCGCGCCCGTTGTGCATCGACGCCTCGTCACGCGACAAGCACGCTTTCGCGACTCTGCATTCAATTATTTCATGAACAAAAAGTCAAAACACCCGCTGCCGCATTGAGGCGGAGAGATTGACCGCCTCCAATGAGATCGAGCGGCCCGCGACTCGCGCGACACGTTCACGAGGCGGCGGTTTTGTTTTGTCCGCGAGAGAAGCGCGCTTTTGTGTGTGCGGCGTGCACGCTCACCCCGGATTCGTGTTTATGCAACGCGCTAAGATTCCTCAACTCCCTCTCGTTGGCTTGTCCGTAATTTAATTATATCCCGGGATGAATCTCACCGCGGTGGAGAAATGTTATCTTTCTTGCCTGGTATGCAGGAGCTCATGGGTTCGATCCCGACCCTTCCGCCTGTATATTTGGAGTTTGTGGTGTCTCTCTCCCTGTGGTTGCGTGGAATTTTCTCCGGGTCCTCCGGGTTTCCCTCCACATTAAGAAACATGCGTTTATATCATTTTGCTACTATAAATTTCCACGTAATAAGCCATTTTGTTGCGCTATCATTTTTGTCCAGCTCGCTTCTGAAGAAAGAGCAATATAGCTCAGCGGACCTTACCTGGTAAAATAAAAAAAAAGTTTTTATTCGATTTATCCTGTGTGTGACTCACCTATCTATGAGGTGGCCCCTGCAAGTGACTGCAAGTAGGTCCACACGAGGGCTGAACGATTTGGGGAAAATATTTAATTGCGATTTTTCTGACATTGCGATTTGATTTGCGATTACATTTTTTAAAGTCAAGCTTCAGTTCAATATTCACTGTGTAATATATTTAAAACATGTGATGGAGCATTACCACATGATATCATCAAAATATGAACTGCTCTATATATTCTAATGCAAGGATGAGAACTTAAAATATATTAATTACTTCCAACATGTATCTATTACAAATTTAATTGAAATAAAACAATCAAACATAGAACAATTGTTAAGTTAAATGAATAAAGGTTTAATAATAACAAATTAAACAATTCCAATAAGAAAGTAATAGGACTTTTCAAATCGCAAAAAATCGCAGCCTTTGCGATTTCGATTTGAAATCGATTAATCGTTCAGCCCTCGTCCACACACAGACTTGCGTTGTTGACAGCAGACCACAGTCAAAAACGATTCAATAAAAAGAGGGGAACGATAATAACAGTTTGAAGTGTTTTTTTTAAATTGAACTTGATAATGGAACGCAATATTTCCATATGTACAAAGGAGGATGCTTACAATCAGTGTGCATCACCTGCCGAGGATACTGACAAAGGAAATGGAACAAAAGCTGAAAAATTGCGCAAAGCACGGAGGGTTACGTACTGAGAATTACACCGACCGACGGAAAGAACAACACGTGGATCAGGCAATAAATACGAAACCGAGATATAGTCACTGTTTAAAAAGGTTAAGTGGGCTTTTGGGCAAAACATATCACTAGAAGAGATGACGGACAAGACTAGTGTCAGAATGTCAGCCAAAGGAGGCAACGTAGATCAGCAGTGGCACACCAGGGACGAGTCAGTTCGTGTGCAGGAGTGAGCTCGATTGTGAACATTGCAGACTTAAGAGGGATGGTGACGGTGTTGGGATGCCTTCATCCGGCAGTGAATAGACCATGGCTAACGATGATAATGATGACGCATGTGTGTATGTCGAACTTCTTTCGCACCGTACGCAGACAACCGCGCTAATCGGAGGCGCGGGATGATGATGATGATGGTGATGATGAAGAAGACGATCAGGCGAGCGGCTCCTTGCTGACGGAGCACATTCGTGAAATGGCTTTCACGCACCGATGCCACACGGAGAACACGCGTGCGGTTTGCGTTCGTGAAATAGGGGTGGTCGTGGTGGTGGGGGGGGGGTGCCACCTTATCAGCAACACCCACAGCCCCGCGAGGCAGGGCAGCGTGAAGAGTCGCGTCCAAACGCATCTGCGACCGCACGTCTCGCGCCCAGTGAGTCAACCGCGTTACAGCGCATAGCTGGGAGAGTAGACATTCCATCTATACACACACACACGCACGCGTATGATGTTGATATATATTACAAAATTAGCAGATGTTTAAGCAGTTCATTAAAATCAATTGTTACGCTCACAAAATGGCAATTGATATGCCAGTTTAACATTTTTACGCTCAATTTGGATCATACAACGCACTCTTCCCCTCCGCTCCACACATCTGATTAGCACGGTTGGGTACGTACGGTGCGAAAGAAGTTCAACATACATGAATCACAATCCAGTGGGAGACTAATGCCTGTTTGCAGGCCAGGCGCCGAGTCACCTTATGGCCACAGGGACAGCTACTACTGGGGGTGCCCTTTCAAATGGATTGAGATTAGACGTTGCATAACTCGTTCAGATGTGCCCCAGCATACAGGAAGGGCCGCTGTGTGAAAACAAATAATTCTCGTTATAGTTTTTGAACAACCCTGCACAAAGATACAGACTAAGCAAGAAAAACGACAAACGAGACTGTAACAAGAAAACTAAAACCGATGCCTGAATCGAATCACTACCCCCAAAATTGTAACCAAACATGGTTATACAATTCGTCGATGTTTCACCAGCACACTGAGTCACTTTTTTTTCGTGCTTGATTCTTACTGAATTACTACGCCATTTGCTGGGTTACCCATAACGTGTTAAAACGCACACATGAATAAAACACTAAAACGTTGAGTTGCCCACATGCTCATGCTATGTTCCCACATTTGAGTCAGATGCTGGTGGTTATATTGTTACTTTGGAAGGATTGTGAGAGATAGTGATGACTTGGGGGGGGGGGGCTTCATCCAGCAGTGGATTGCACAAGGCTGCTACTGATGCTGCTGATGACTAAACACATTCCTGCGGAGGGAGCTGGTAGGAACGTTGGGTTGCTCGGTCAATGGTCAGGGTCAACGGCGGCGTGGTGTATTCCGCAAATATGGCCGACTGTGAGGGCGGGCACAAGCCGGCGTGAGTAGGTTAAACGTTGAGTTTTATAAGGGCACCACGGGGTGACCAGCCCCTGGGGAGGGGCTGGTCACCCCGTGGGGGACCCAACCCCACCCCTCCCACCCCCCACCCAGCCCCTCCCCACCCTCCTCACCCAGCCCCTCCCCACCCTCCCCTCTCCACCCAGCACTACCCCTCCCATTTTTGGATGCACGACGGATGGACACAATAATCCCCTGTGGGCTGGTGTAACCAGGATGTTCCTACCAGTAATAAGGTATGTACCCATCAAAGCCTCTCCGAGTCTATAGACTATTATTTTTCACAAGGGTCCGGGATTGGGATATTTGTCCATTTATGTTTGATGTTGTCTTTTTCTGCGTGTGGGAGGAGTACAGTGAGAAACTCACCCGCTTAGGAGGAGATATTGCGCCAAGTTCCACACATATGAGTTCATGCACCCATTTGGCATTCTGTCAGCATACTTATAGTGTTACTTTCAAGTTAAAGCCTATCAAAGCATGACTTCAGAGGTGTTAAATATATCTGCCAAAATTCCGAAAGAGGTCATTATACATCTAACTCCGGGGCTGGAAACCAAAATAACAAGAAGAGCCTTTCTTTTGACAAGTCGGTAAGTAACTGCATATTTTTTAAGAGCCACGGTGCGCGTGAATGACGTCACAAAGCGGTTCTGAAAGAGTCTCACGCCCATGACAACGATGCTACGCCACGAGCTGCAGTGTCGACACCGGCGAGGCGACTCGGTGGATTGCCCACGAATTGGCATCTCGTTTTTGCAATTTCACTGGGGGAAAAAACCGTACGGCAGCGTGCCCAGAGCTCACAGCGGTGCCGCACAGCGAGCAAGTTCGATACGGACAAGTCCGCCACCCGGCATCACTGTGTTTCGCTCCACTCACATCTCAGCAAAGCACTCCTGGTTGTAAAGCACACGTTTGAAAATGTTCCACTTTAAGGGCACAGCTTCCGAGGTATAGCACCACGTGTCATTAAACGCAGTTAAGTTCATATTCTTAGTTCTTTCGGTAAAGTCACGTAGGTAAAAAATGAAATTAATAAAAATAAAACAATAAAAATCACGACGTTTCGGAGGCAACACAAGTCTCCGTCATCAGGTGGGACCGTCACAGCCAGATTAGCTGCATCAAGTGAGGCAAGGATTCAAGATTTAAGCCCTTAAAAGCAAGTTGAGGGGGGG
>JAAXLI020002533.1:0-12975 GCA_014621495.2 Entosphenus tridentatus | reverse complement strand
CACCACCACCACAATCACCAACACCACCATCAACATCATCATCACCTTAATCAACACCATCACAACCACCATCACCACCAACAACACCATCAACAACACCATCATCAACACCATCACCATCATCAACACCATCATCAACACCATCATCAACACAATCAACACCATCACCACCTTAATCAACACCATCACCACCTTTATCAACACCATCACCACCTTTATCACCACCATCACCACCACGGCGTTGTGCACGGATATAACAGCGCTGCACTGGACTCAAATCAAGCAATGAACCAACGGAGCTATTAATTGATGGATCGATTACATTTTGATCGGTCGAATCCCCCCTCACTTCGTTCGCCGATCGCGTTGAGTTGAGCGCGAGAGGCCGCACGCGAATGTGGACGAATCGAACGTCGCGTGGTTTCGAACGAAATTAAATTAACTGGCGGGTGAATATGATGAAGGCGTGAAGGACGAACGAATGAATGAATGAAGGATAAACGTGGTCGCGTCGAAGGCCTAGGCGATCGGGACACATTTGAATGAAATGACCGAATGAATGAATTAAATATACGGGGGGGGGGAGTTGGGTTGGTGTGCTTGGGGTTGCGTGGTGGGAATGAATGACTCGCTGGGTGAATGACCTCACGAAATGAATGAAATGTCCCGGACGGATGCGTTGGAGCTACGAACGAACGAGCCGACGGATGCCCGGTCGGGAACGATGGATTCGTTCATATTCAGCGAACGAAAGCGCCGTTACATCAGGACGCGTGCACGTACGAACGCGAGGCGCGCCTGTGAATGAATCAACGGCGGCATCCAGGGGGACGGGCGAATGAAGCGATGAATGGGACGGGTTGGTGAATCAATAATACGATCGCAGTGCGCGTGCGTGCGCCTTGTGGGGGAGCGGTGGCGTAGTCTACTAATAGGGGTTTTCCCCCTTTTTTTATGGCAACAAAACTGACACCTTTTTTCAAGGAATCGTGCTTACATTAACCACAATACTTGCAGTTAAATGCAAACAAAAAACAATACTCTGATAATTTATGCATTGTCTTTGAAACTGGTGTGGACCAATCAGTTTCAAAGACAATGCATAAATTATCAGAGTATTGTTTTCATGCTTACATTACCCACAATACTTACAGTTAAATGCAAACCAAAAACAATACTCTGATAATTTATGCTTTGTCTTTGAAACTGGTGTGGACCAATCAGTTTCAAAGACAATGCATACATTATCAGAGTATTGTTTTCATGCTTACATTACCCACAATAAATACAGTTAAATGCAAAAAAAACCAATACTCTGATAATGTATGAATTGTCTTTGAAACTGATTGGTCCACACCAGTTTCAAAGACAATGCATAAATTATCAGAGTATTGTTTTTTTGTTTGCATTTGACTGCAAGTATTGTGGTTAATGTAAGCACGATTCCTTGCAAAAGGTGTCAGTTTTGTTGTCAGAAAAAAAGGGGGAAAACCCCCTATTAGTATGGTGGCGTGGTGGTTAGCGCGCTGCGCGAAACCCAAACCCGGCCGCACGAGTTCGATTCACGTTCACGGCCAACGCCCGTGGCGATTATCTGAAACGGTCATGGGCCTCCCCTAGGTCGACTCAGCCTCAAACGAGGGGAGACAAAGGCGGCCGGGCGTGGTGGTGCTGGCCACCCACCCACCCCCTCGTGTGTCACAGTGCCCGGCCTTCACAGGTGCTGCTCGCTAGCAGCACTTGCCCCAGAAGTCTGTTGAGGCTATACGGGGTGGGGGGGGGGCCTTTGTCTGTTGTGTGTACGAGAGACTCGTTGGCCGCTTGTTTGAATGAATTCGTGGTGGATGCGTGTGATGGATGGATACGTGGATTGACAGCCGGGTGGCGATATCACTTAGATCACTTCGCTGCTATTAATGTCCGCGTGATAAAAAAATTAACCAGTAAAAACAAAGTTTTTCACTATAAATCCTTTATATGCGTGGCGGCTAGAGTCCTCTCGTCCTCTGGCTTGAGATGGCTGCCACCTATGGGTCAGATGATTGCATGCCACCATTAAGCAATTGGAAATAAAATATAATATTTTTGTCCTAAAAAGTGTAAAATTTTGGAAAAAAATTTTCACGAAAAGTAATTGTCACGCACAACGAGTCTGTGTGCAAAATGTCAGCTCGATTGGATCACGGGAAGTGGGTTAAAAAACGACCGAAAGATTTGCACGGTCATAAGCAAGCAAGCAAGTGAACTTAATATAAAGGATTTAAAAAAAAAATTCATCGTCTTGGTTCTTTCGGTAAAGTCACGTAGAATGGAAATAATAAAATAATAAAAATTAAACATAAAATAATTCTCACGTTTCGGCCACAATGCAAGCAGCCGTCCTCAGGTGAAGAATAGGTCTGTCTTCTACGTGACTTTACCGAAAGAACAAGAAGATGAATCCCTGCAGTCACGAAAGCTTTACATCGAAAAAAAAACAATTCGTTGAGCTGTCATTTGTGGTGTGGCCAGGTCGCTTCTGGTAATATATATTTTTTAATAGTTTAGTTAAATTTTATTTGTACATTTAAGTGAATTGTTGACATTTGACTTTTCACTCCCCTGTCGTGCTTGTGTCCTGTGTTTGTTGTTGCGACGTTCCCACCCCCGTGCTCCGGACCGGGCAGCATGTGTGGGGTAAAAAGAGCTTTATAGCTCATCAGATTCCTCCAGTGTCAATATAAATATTCTGATATCCGAGTCGGTGAGCTCAGGGATGCACTCAGTGGGCGGACGGACGGCGGCGTACGTGGCTGATATGACGCGTGAAGGGGTTGAACTTCTGATAATTGGTTTTTTACCCTTCTATCTGGCAACAAAACTGACACCTTTTTACAAGGAGTCATGTTTGCATAGACCGCAATACCTGCAGTCATAATACAAACAAAAGACATAACTCTGATAATGTGCACGGTCCTTGAAGTTGATTGGTCCACACCCGAGACAGCTTTCCTTAGAGCCTAGTCTCACATGGGTTGGACCAGATGACGCCAAAAGGCGGTTCCCATAGTGGGTTGAACTTCGTGTGTGAGTGCGCGCGTGGGATGGACACCAGCAAAACAACCCCCGACCTCCTCGCGGTGCCGGACGGGCAACTCTGTCGTGGACAGTGCTGTGGGGGGAGGGCCAATGCCGATTGGCCCTCTCCCCTCATGGCGTCTGTGACCACCACAGTGGCTAAACGGGGGCTCTGGACGGGTGCGAGGGGGCGGTAACCCCTCCACCTTCAATGAATTACCACGAAACCACGAATTAAATATACACATATATAATAGCCCAGATCTGTCCTTCTGTGACTGTGATTAACGCCCCCGGATTGGTTGAAGTGCGTCACGTGACCGCGAGTGGCCCAATTCGTGTTGTAGTGGTGTGCTCCGCACCTCGGAGGCCCAAGAAGCAGCAACATCATGATCCACTCACACGCGGCTCACTCATACACACAGCTCACTCACACTCACTCGCACACAATCGCATACAGCTCAGAGGAGACGGGTGAGTCAGAGTGAGGCAGAGCCGTGCTCCATCCACTGCTGCCCTGAGGGACCCCCGTGCTCTCCACTGCTGGCTTGAGGGAGAGCCTTGCTGTCTCCACTGCTGCCCTGAGGGAGCCAGACGCACTCTCTCCACTGCTGCCCTGAGGCAGAGCCGTGCTCGCTCCGCTGCTGCCCTGAGTGAGAGCCGTGCTCTGTCCACTGCTGCACTGAGGGAGAGCCGTGCTCTGTCCATTACATTAGCACTCGAGTATTTTTGGTGCTTAAATCCACTGCTGGATGAAGGCCCACCGCACGCTGTGTGAGTGGATCGTAAGGATTTACTTGACCAGTCTGTTGGGGGCCGCCGCACGCTGTGGTTGTTGGGGGGGTGCCGCAGGCTGTGGTTGTGCAGGGGTGCCATAGGTGCCCCCAAATAACCTAGTGTAACTAATAAGCTTGTGCCGGAGGCCCCGGGGGGACAGGCGTCTATGACGTCTCCTGGTCAAACCCCAATTGGAGGAGCCAGGAGATTGAATCTTCACCCTCGGGGCTCCTCCAGAAACAACGAAAAACCACTTTGTGTGGCCACGTGGAATGTTCGAACGCTCACTGCGGAGGAGAGGCTGCCACTCCTATGTCGGGAGCTGGACCGGTACCGCCTGGATCTCTGTGGCATTCAGGAGGTCCGGTGGACCAGTTCTGGCTCCTGCCACCATGAGGGGTGGACAGTCCTCTACTCGGGGCAGGAAACTGCCAAACAACAGGGTGTGGCTCTTCTTCTGAACAAAAGAATGAAGGGGGCGTGGGAGCGTGGCGGTGAGGTGTGGGAAGCTGTAAGCCCCAGGCGACTTTGGGCTCGCCTTCCCATCAACCGGAGGCGAGGAGTGGTGGTCGTGGTTACTTATGCCCCCACCGAAGACGAACGTCCGTGGAGGGATGCAGGCAAGGCCGATGAGCCAGATGCCTTCTATGACCTCCTGTCACAGGTGCTGGCTAAAGTGGCCACTCGGGATAGAGTAATCTTGTTGGGTGACTTCAATGCCCGAGTTGGTCATGATGCTGGCATCTGGTCTGGAGTGATTGGAGGGCATGGGCCAGATCAGCTCAATAACAACGTTAGGAGGCTGATAGATTTTTGAGCAGCCCATGGGCTTGTTATTACCAACACGCTCTTCCGGCATCGGCGCATCCACACAACATCATGGATGCATGCCGTGTCCAAGCAAGAACATCTGCTGGACTACATAGTGATGGACCAGTGGATGCGAGCCCATGTCCTTGACACCAGGACCTACCGTGGAGCTGATCTGCCCTCTGACCATCGACTAGTCATCTGTAAGATGCGCCTGCCATTCTTCCACTCCGGTGGTGGGTGTACACCCAGGACCCCATTCCAACCTAAAGTGGCCTCGTCTCAGTTAGCTGATGAAAGTTGCAAGCGAGAATTTCATCATCGCTTGCGGCTGGGGTTGGCATCGTCCCCCACTCTTCCTGATGTCGAGGGTAAATGGGCGAGGTTTAGGACTGTGACTCATGCAGCTGCAATGGCTGCTTTGGGTACGCGGTCCAGACCTCCCCAGAGACCCTGGCTGACAGAGGAGGTGTTAAGGATAGTTGAGAAAAAGCGACAGGCCCACTCTCATCGGCTACAGCATCCCACATCAAAGAATGAGGAGGCTTACCGCAGCCTTCGCTCGGAGGTTCGGAGAGCCGTAAGGCGCTGCAAGGATGGGTGGTGGTCGCGGGTTGCTGAGGAGATGGAGTTTGCCTCAGTGGCCCGCAATCACAAATCACTATTTAACTCAATCAAAAAAGTAACCTGCAGCGCCACACCTATTACCATCATTAGGGAAAAATATGGTGATCCAATCTCCGACCCCCAGGAGCAGATTTGCTGAGCATTTCTGTGAGGTCCTGGGGAGGGGAAATCCCTCAACCAGGAAAATATCATGGCACAAAGTGGAGATAACCCTGCTGAGGCTGTGGTGCCTCAAATATTGGAAGAGGTCACCGCCTGTGAGTGGCTGGCTGAGGTGCCATCTGTTGAGGAAGTACTGAAGGCGATCCGGAGTCTGAGACCAGGAAAGGCACCGGGCAGAGATGATCTCCCAAGGGAAATGCTGAGGGAGGGTGGCGTTTGTGCACAGACTGCCCTATATGACATCATAACAACAGTCTGGACCACTGGACGGGTTCTGCAGGATTGGAAGGATGCCCTGGTGGTCCCCTTCTTTAAGAAGGGGGACCGCACAGACTGTAACAACTACAGGGGCATCTCGCTCCTCACTGTGCCGGGAAAGGTCCTGGCAAACATTATTCAACATCGCCTTGCTAGGCATGCTGAGGAGAGGCTTGCGGAGCCCCAATGCGGTTTCAGGAAAGGGCGATCCTGCACAGATGCCATATTTTCTGTTCGTCTGCTACAGCAGAGGTATAGGGAATTCCAACAAGACCTACATCTCTGCTTTATTGACCTGGTCAAGGCCTATGATACCATCAGTAGGCCTGGGCTCTGGGTTGTTCTTCGTGTTTTCGGAGTCCCTGACCCTCTGCTCACGATCATTAAGGACCTTCATGATGGTGAGCGGGCCCGGGTAAAACTACGTGGCCGGGAGTCAGAGCCATTCCCTGTACATCTTGGGGTGTGACAGGGATGTCCTCTGGCTCCCACATTATTTAACATCTATTTTGACCACGTAGTTCGTGAAGCCTTCAATAGCTCTCCCGGGGGAATTTCCATTTGGTACAGATATAATGGGAGGCTGATCGATGCCCGGGTGCGATCAAGGGATGGCTCCCTATTGGTCAACCACGTTATGTATGCCGATGATTTGGTAATAGCTGCTCATTCAGAGGAGGAGTTGGAGACGCTGCTGCTGAGACTGGAGCGTGCCACTAAGAGATGGGGCCTTACCATCAGCCCCACCAAAACTAAGCACCTGCCTGGGTATTTTGTACCATCGGATACTCCACCCCCACAACTCCCAATCGGTGATGGGGAAGTTGTGGAGAGAGTGGAGAGTTTCCCATACCTGGGCAGTGTGCTTATGACCGGCTCCAGTTTAACAGCAGAGGTCTCACTCCGAATCAGTTGAGCGGCAATATCTTTTCATCGGTTGCGTAACGCTGTGTGGAAGCTACCTGGTCTGTCGCTCCGCACGAAGCTTCAGGTCTTTTCGGCCACGGTCATTCCCTCCCTTCTCTACGCTTGCGAAACGTGGACCCCCCTGATGGAGCATCTTCGCCGGTTGGAAACATTTAGGCTGGCCTGCCTACGATCCATCCTAGGTTTAACCAGGCTGGATTGTGTGAGGAGCTCACAAATCCTTGAAAGATCTGGGCAAAGTCCCATCGGTGAGCTCCTCCGGCAGGCAAGGCTGCGTTGGCTGGGTCATGTAGCCCGCATGCCCAGCCACCGCATGCCTAAACAGCTTTTGTTCGGCCGGATCGAGGGGGCTAAACGGGCGCGGCACGGGTTAGAGAAGAGATGGAGTGATGTGGTGCAGGAGGACGTAGAGCTGAGTGGACTTGCCGATGACTGGTACCAGCGGTGTCAAGATCGGCCTCAGTGGAGGAGGCTCGTGAAGGACGCTACTGGGCAGTTGGAGGCAGTCGCCCTCCAACAACAACGGAGGGCGGAGGAGCGATGCTCACAACAACGAGCGGAGCGCCGGGTGGCTAAAGCACAGCAAGTTGGTACAGTAGGGGGCAAAGGTGGTGCATCAGCCAGTCATCTCGGTCATCTCGGTCAGTCGTCCCATGGCACCTGCTGGGTCTGCCCCGTGACCTCCTGCCAGCGGGCGTTCGACACTTCACGTGGCCTCAAGGTGCACTTGGCCTGGCACAAGCGTCGTGGTGACGTCACCGCCACTTAGTGGCGAATGGCGGTTGTTGTTGTTGTGTGTGTGTTTGTGTGTATGTGTGTGTGTCTGTGCTTGGTTTGCTTGTAGGGAGCGGTGGTGTAGCGGTTAGCGCGCTGCGCTACGAACCCGGCGACACGGGTTCGATTCCCGCTCACGGCCAACACCCAGTGAGTACCTGGTGCGGTGTGTAGTAAACATCGCCACTCGGGCGTGGTGCTGGCCACCCACCCCCTCGCGTACCGTTCCGGCCTTCATAGGTGCTGCTCGCTAACAGCACTTGCCCCTACAGTCTGTTACAGCTTATACGGGGGATCTTTGTTTTTGTTATGAATCGAGCGGTGGCGCAACGGTTAGCGCGCTGCGCTACGAAACCAGGTCACGGCCACCACGATTATCTGAAGCGGTCTCAAATGCGTAGGTGGTGCGCCACTTGGGGAGACAAAGGCGGCCGGGCGTGGTGTCGGGCCCCCCCCCCCCCCCTCGTGTGCCACAGCACCGGGCCTTCATGGATGCCGCTCGCTAACAGCACTTGCCCTCCCCCTCTAAAAGGCTACACGGGGGATCTTTGTCTTTTTTTTTATAAAAAAATATAAATCGAAATGTGTACGGATGCCTGCCTGTGTGAATTGATACGCATGTGTGTGTGTACATGCATGTGTGTGTGTACATGCGTGTGTGTGTGTACATGCGTGTGTGTGTGTACATGCGTGTGTGTGTGTACATGCATGTGTGTGTACATGCATGTGTGTGTACATGCGTGTGTGTGTGTGTGTGTACATGTGTGCGTGTGTGCTGCTCACAAACAGCACTTGCCCACCGATTGTGTGAACGTAGCCCTCGCTGTTCATGTGTTGTTCACACACACCACCATCATTGTGTGTGAACACCACACACGCACCATCATCACCATCATCATTGTGTGTGTGTGACAACACACACACACACACATCATCATCATTGTGTGTGTGTGACAACACACACACACATCATCATCATTGTGTGTGTGTGTGTGACAACACACACAACACACACACCATCATCATTGTGTGTGTGTATGACAACACACACACACACCATCATCATCATTGTGTGTAAACAACACACACACACAACACAACATCATCATCATTGTGTATGTGTGTAAACAACACACACACACACACAACACCATCATCATTGTGTGTGTGTGTAAACAACACACCACCATCACCATCATTGTGTGAACAACACATGGGGGCGTGTTCTTGCGCGCGTGCGTCAATTGATCGACGGACGTACCCCACGCCGCGTGTGAGCTTATGCGTGAATGTGACGATTATATGTGGTAGCCGGGCCTCCCCTAGGTCGACTCGGCCATCAAATGTGTAAACATCGCCACTGTAGGGAGACAAAGGCGGCCGGGCGTGGTGTTTGGCCACCCATCGGCCTTAATAGGTGCTGCTCGCAAACAGCACTTGCCCCTATCGTCTGTGACAGGCTATACGGTGGATCTTTGTCTGTGTACGTGTGTGTGTGTGTAACGGTTATGAACCTGGTGACCCGGGTTCGATTCCCGCTCACGGCTAACACCAGTGACGATTATCTGAACCGGTCCTGGGCCTCCCCTAGGTCGACTCGGCCTTAAATGAGTACCTGGTGTGGTGTGTAAACATCGCCACTAGGGAGACAAAAGCGGTCGGGCGTGGTGCTGGCCACCCACCCCCTCGTGCACCGTTGCGGCCTTCATAGGTACTCGCTAACAGCACTTGCCCCTACAGTCTGTTAAGGCTATACGGGGGATCTTTGTCTTTGTATATTACAACAGATGCATTAAATGGCTTCTATACAGGACACATTTATCTGTACAACGTAATCCATACGTACGTAATATGCATTCACATACAGACCGTATCATCATCAAATTCTTATTGTGCGAAAAAATTAACCCGTAAAAACAAAGTTTTTCACTATAAATCCTTTATATGCGTGGCGGCTAGAGTCCTCTCGTCCTCTGGCTTGAGATGGCTGCCACCTATGGGTCAGATGATTGCATGCCAGCATTAAGCAATTGGTAATTAAATATAATATTTTTGTCCTAAAAAGTGTAAAATTTTGAAAAAAATATTTCACGAACATTAATTGTCACGCACAACGAGTCTGTGTGAAAAATGTCAGCTCGATTGGATCACGGGAAGTGGGTTAAAAAACGACCGAAAGATTTGCAGGGTCGTAAGCAAGCAAGCAAGTGAACTTAATATAAAGGATTTAAAAATGTTACGAACGTATGTCTGAATGAACAGATTTTAGCACGTTGTGAAGTATGCATCTCTGAATATATCATCTGTGTGGGTACGTGTGTGTGTGCTGTGTGTGTGTGTTGTTGTATTCTATGGTGCGGGGAGCGGTAGGGTCGTGGTTAGCGCCTCCGCTCACCGCGTTACGAGCCCCGGCGAGCCGAGTTCGATTCCACGCTCACGGGGCCACCAAACACCGGACCTGTGCCCTCCACCCTAGGTCGACTCAGCCTCAAAATGAGCGCGTGGGAGCGGTGCGTCAACGTCGCCGCTGGGAGAGAGGCAAAGGCGGCCGGGCGTGGTGGCGTTTGACCACTCAACCCGCTGCCGCGTGCGTCGCTGTGCCTGCCTATCATAGCCGCAGCCCCTCGGCTAACAGCCACTTGCCGCCTAGGGTGTGTTAGAGGCTACACGGGGGACCTTTGGCTTTGTCGCAGTGTGTATTGTAATCCCATGGGCGCGCGCGGTGTAAAATGCGCGCGGACGGAGGTGCATCACGCGAGCACACACGGAGACATCGAACACGCATCTTTAGGTCCACTCAGCCTCAAATTATTGGGGGGGAGGGGGGGGGTGTAAAAATCATCGCCACTGGGTGAGACAAAGGCGGCCGGGCGTGGTGCTGCCCCCCCCCCCACCGCTCGCTGACAGCACTTGCCCCGACAGTCTGTGACAGCCTACACGGGGGATCTTTGTCTTTGTATATTGTATTTTCTATGGGCGCGTACGATGTTAAGATTTCCACGCACGGGGTATGCAATCACGCGCGCGCGCGCGCACAAACACACGCGCACACACGAGAGGGTCGATCTTGCCACCATTCATCGAGATCGCGTAGCAGAAGCTTTACCTGCATGGGCTCGCCACGCCGGTCGATCTTTGTCTTGTTCATTGCGTCTCCTTTGCTCGCTCGATCTCTTCTCTCTGTGTGTGTCTCTCTGTCTGTGTGTCTCTCTCTCTCTGTGTGTCTCTCTCTCTGTGATGCACGCGATTCGATTCCCACGTGAATCGAGCGACAGAGGAATCGCCGCTGTGTTTCGTGCGTTGTTCGATGCGCGGAGGGGGGGGGGGGGGGCCCGGGGGGGGGCATTCGAGATTTGCGTCGCTAAATCGATGATCAATCGATTCCGAATTGGCTGCTACTGCTGCTACTAACAGCAGGCACGCGTTGATTACGGCTATGAGATATTGCTTAGCGGTGTTGTTCATTTGCACTCGTGAAATGCGTTACTGTTGTGTAAATGTTCGCGTCTTATGTAATGTTTTTAAAACTAAAACAAACATTTTTGCTCCGTTATATTGATCCAAAAATGAATATTCGTGGTTTGCGAAAGAAATATTTTTTTAATTATTTTTGATGTTGAATTTAAAAAATCTGGATTTTTATTGCTACAATTAAATTGCAGATATACAAAAATTGTAATGAATTTAGGCATTTGCATCTGTTATTTAAAATTTTTACAATTTATAAATGCATATAATTAGTGTTTTTTTTTTCTCAAGTTTAAAATAATAAAAAATATTTAGTACATCGGCCAATGCACCCAAGTATTTTCTTGGGCATATCCTGGTTTCTGTGATTTATAAAGTATTATTGTGCGGTGTATTTATATATTTTTAAGCTTATAATTGAGTTTCGATTCCATGTATTCGAATCTGTCATCGATTCTAATTGACATCGATTCCGCTGACACCCAGCAACCAACACCATCACCACTGCATCATCACCACCACGACCATCACAATCATTACCACCACCATCATCATCACCACTATCATCATCACCATCATCACAATCATTACCACCACCATCATTATCATCATCATCACCACCACGACCATCACAATCATTACCACCACCAGCATCATCACCACCATCATCATCACTATCATCACAATAATTACCACCACCATCATTATCATCATCACCATCACCACCACGACCATCACAATCATTACCACCACCATCATCATCACCACGACCATCACAATAATTACCACCACCATCATCATCACCACGACCATCACAATCATTACCACCACCATCATCATCAACACCACGACCATTACCATCATTACCACCACCATCATCACCATCGTCACCACGACCATCATAATCATTACCACCACCATCATCATCACCATCATCATCACCACGACCATCACAATCATTACCACCACCATCATCATCATTATCATCACAATCATTACCACCACCATCATTATCATCATCACCACTGCATCATCACCACTATAATCATCACCATCATCACCATCATCATCACCATCATCATCACCATCATCATCACCATCATCATCACCGTCATCACAATCATTACCACCACCATCATTATCAATACCATCATCACCATCATCACCATCATCATCACCACCATCATCACCATCATCACAATCACAATCATTACCACCACCATCATTATCATCATTACCACCGCCGCCACCACCATCAATACCACCACCATCATCATCATCAATACCACCACCATCATCATCATCATCAATATCACCATCATCATCAATACCACCATCATCATCAATACCACCACCATCATCATAACCACGACCATCATTATCATCATAACCATTACCAACACCATCATTACCACCACCATCATCATCACCACTATCATCACCATTACCACCACCACAATCATCATCATTATCGGTCGTAATGGGACTCATTTCGTCTTTGCTCCGAGCCTCAAAAAACGAGTTACCCGATGCGATGTGTAATCATCGCCACTAGGGAGCCAAAGGCGGCCGGGCGTGGTGCTGGCCACCCACCCCCTCGTGCGCTGTGCCGGTCTTCATAGGTGCTGCTCGCTAACAGCACTTGCCCCTACAGTCTGTTAAGGCTATATGGGGGATCTTTGTTCTTTGTTGTGTGGCTGGTGGGGAGCGGTGGTGCAGCGGTTAGCGCTAATCGAACCCAGCGACCCGGGTTCGATTCCCCCTCACGGCCAACACCACCAGTGACGATTATCTAAACAGGTCCCGGGCCTCCCCTAGGTCGACTCAGCCTCAAATGAGTACCTGGTGCAGTGTGTAAACATTGCCACTAGGGAGACAAAGGCGGCCGGGCGTGGTGCTGGCCACCCACCCCCTCGTGCGCTGTGCCGCCCTTCATAGGTGCTGCTACTCGCTAACAGCACTTGCCCCTACAGTCTGTTACAGGCTACACGAGGAGGGGATCTTTGTCTTTGTTTGGTCACCGTGGATTTTTCTCCCGAGTGCTTTGGGCCTTCCCCTCCGCATTTAGAATCAACATCCACGCGTTTAGATTCTTATTTGGCTCCTGCTATGCAT
>JAAXLI020002532.1:0-12246 GCA_014621495.2 Entosphenus tridentatus | reverse complement strand
TTTATTATTTTATTACTTCCCTTGTACGTGACTTTACTGAAAGAACCAAGAAGATGAATCCCTGCAGTCACAAAAGCTTTAAATCGAAATTTGTACATTGTATTAAGCATATAAATTTTATACTTTGTTATTATACACTGTACCATATACAGCAGTGTGATATACATTAGGGTGGGTAGAATAATACATAGTGTAATATTAGGGTGGTTTATAGCAATACAGTATGTAATTTAATGTTGGGTTTGTCTATGGCAGTATATAGTACGGTGTAGACTCGTGTGATGTAAGAAAATAAAGTTTAGATGGAAGCATATTATATTTTTTACGACGTAGAATTGTAATGTATTACTTACTGTTAGTAACTCAGCTTATTGTAGAGTATATTTAGTATACTGATGATACTATGTAATTTATACTTTAGTTGTTTACGTGGTGGTTTTAGTTACTGCAGCTACATACTATTAACACTCCTTCCCTTTATTAATGCTACCCCTATCCCCTCCTTTTGATGCTGCTAATCCTGCATAATGCACGGGCATAAGTAGTACTAATCACATACCTGCATTTCCCATATCCCCTCCCTTTGATGCTGCTAATTCTGCATAATGCACGGGCATAAGTAGTACTAATCACATACCTGCATTTCCCATAAATATGCTAAATTCCTCTTGATATGCAAATTATTTTGTCAAGGCGCCCTTTCCCCCCCCCTTCCAACCCAGATTAATATATGCTCCAAGCATGGTGCTGTTTCATTCAGACGCTGTCTCCCCGACAGACCTGGTCTTCACCTGAGGACGGCTGCTTGCGTTGTGGCCGAAACGTCGTAAGAATTTTATTTTGTTTAATTTATTTTATTTTATTATTTCCATTCTACGTGACTTTACCGAAATAACCAAGAAGATGAATCCCTGCAGTCACGAAAGCTTTAAATCGAAATTTGTATGGGATAAGGGTAAAAGGTAAGGTAAAGGTAGGGTAAAAGGTAGGGTAGCACGATTGTATTGTGGTAAGGTAAAAGGTAGGGTAAAGTTTATCTTGTTTTTTTTTCTGTTTAACTTTTACCTTACCTTGCCAAGGCCTACCTGCATATATGTGTTTATACAGTGTTGTTCTGCATCGGTGGCCTGGTTTTTTTTAAACACTCACTCACACTACCATTGACTCACTCAACACATCATACACTGGGAGTGCCATGCTGCCAGCTATGGCTGCAAGTTTGGTCGTACATGTTATGTATATAGTTTATTGTTAAATTTGAATCACAGTTCCCATGATTACTGTTATTACATTGTTTTATAGCTTTATTTTGGTGATTTCGAAAACATGGTTAAGCCATGTTTCTTGCGGAAGTGCGGAGTTGGCCTGATAACTTTAATCTAAATTGTCTTATGGTTGTTATTGTTTGACTTGCATCAGACTGGGATTTTTGCACACAGCGTTGTAATACGATGCATTTTTTTTCTGGAACATTTGATGGTTTATCCAGGATGTTTCTGTTGCGCGTCGTCGTTTAAGATGTTCTCTGTTCATATTTTGTTTGTTGCGGTTACACCCGACTCAAGAGCCGCATGGCTCACAGGGCTATACCTAATAAATGAAACTTGAACTGTTTGGCCAAGCGAATTGATAAAATATTTAATGCGAATTTTAACATTAATATTCTTGCAGATAAATAAAGACTTGATTTTTTTAAAGATTGATAGTACGGTGTTGCTACCATATCTTTCCTTTAAAAAACACGGACGAGTAGACATGCACATGCGAGTGTACATCCAAACACCACTTTATGTATACAGCCGTGTGCATAAACACACTAGTGTTTGATTTGACACATCACCAGAGAAGTCACACAGGAGTGAAACCATTCAAGTGCACCATGTGTGAGAAGACATTTGCACGGTCATCAGTTCTTCAGAGCCACCAGAGAACACACACGGGATAGAAACCCTTCAGGTGCACTCTGTGCAGGAAGGCGTTTGCAGAGTAATTACATCTTAAATTACACCAGAGAACACAAACAGGAAATCAACTCTTGAAGTGCAGTATATGTGATAATGCATTTTCAGATTCATCTAATCTTATAACACACCAGAGAACACCTACAGAAGAGAAACCATTCAAGTGCAGTGTGTGTGAGAAGGGATTTTCATGTTCATCAGTTCTTCACACCCACCAGAGAACACACACGGGAGAGAAACCCTTCAAGTGTACTCTGTGCGGGAATGCATTTTCAGATTAATCTAATCTTAAAACACACCAGATAACACAGGCATCAGAAGATCCCCAAGCAGTGGAGTCTGAAATTGACTTGTGAAAGTCAGCGCTGCAATGAGCCAATCCCTCATGAAACAAGAACCAGAAGAAAATCCCAGCTTGGACACTTTAAAAGAAATCAAGGTGAAATATGAAGAGGTGAAGGTGAAATGTGAAGAAGTGACGGTGAAGAGCGAAGTAGTGAAGGTAAACTGTGAAGATGAATGTTCAACTCCAAAATCGGACCTTCACATCGATGGAAGTAACGTGAAGCAGGAGGAGAATTCTGATTGTGAGGCAGAGCGAGGCAACTCCCAGCAGTTTGTTTAAGTGGAGGTGTGGGTGGACTTCTTAGACAATACAAAGTGAAATAGAGACCCGGTAGATGTGTAATAAACGACTCTGTCAGGTTCTCTTGTCGTTTATTTAGGTTCTTCGTCTCGCACCCCGCTGGTCCTCGGCCGGACCCGCGCCGCCTCCGCCGCGCGCCCCGCGCATGCTCCGTGTGGCCCGCACTCACTGGTGGCCGCTCCGATCTCTCCGTGTGCCCCGCACACGCCGCCAGCCACACCACTCGCTCCGTGTGCCCCGCACACTCCGCTAGTCACTCACTAGCCACGTGTGCCCCGCACACTCTGCTAGCCCCTCACACACCGCTAGCCCCGTCTACCCCACGCACACCACTGGCCGACGGTGTGCGCAGGTCTTCGACCATGTAGCAGATGGCGCCGCTCCTCCCGCATTGCCCAGCGTGGCTTCCCCTATTCTCGCTCCGTTCCAACTCCTCGATCTCTTCCGGTTCTCTCCGTGTATCCTTCCCATCACGTGACCCTGACTCCTCCTTTCCGTACTGCCCCCGTCTCTGCCCCCCGTTCACCTCGTCTCCCATTGGAGCCGAGGTGAGCAGTGGCTCCTCCCACATGCTCCGCCGACCAGGCTCCGCCCCCCAATGCTCCGGGCCGTGTGATTGGCGCGGAGGCCAGCAACCACCCCGTTTATGCTCGCATTACATGACACTTCCCCCCCCCTGATGAAAAAGCCAGCCGTCCCCGGCTGCAGCAGAACAATAATAATGCGAGCAACAACATGACAATCAGGAATCACAAGACATAATGGAGATCAGAACAACAACAATTAACGAAAGGGGAGGGACTTAGAACAAGTGCGGGTCGCCGGCCCGTCCTGCACGGGGGGCGGCCCCCGCACAGACCGTGCTCTTGACAGGGTTTTAGGAGCGGCGGGACCGGAACCGCCCACCGTTGGTGGATGCCTGTCAATCCCAGCGTCTCGTTCCCCAGAGAGGCCTGTCGTCGGGGCCTCCTGCAACTATACCCGCAGCGGGGTTGGAGGGGCAGCAGGGCCAAGTGTCCCCGTCGCCGTGGTAGGCCCACCCGGTGCAGGAATCCCTGTGTCCAGCAGGATCACAGCCGGTCCGTCTACAGGAGGCACGACAGGCATGCTTGCAGGTTGAACAGGTAAGGTCAGTGGCGCGTCGGCCATGACAGACACCGGCAAGGCAACATTATGAGGTGACGCATCCACCCGCGGGGCCACGTAGGGTTTCAATCGAGACGTATGAACGTACCAGCGCCGCGATCCAAACCGAACACGCGCGGACTGCGGACTAGGAACCTCAATAAGCGCAACCGGCCCCTGCCACTGTTTGTGCAACTTAGGGGAGGTCCCCACCGGTACCTGTGGGCAGTGCAGCCAGGCCATGTCCCCCACCCGCCATGGGGACTCACCATGCGAGCGCCATGCACAACGTTCGTTCCGGGCCTGGGTCTTGGCCGTAGCCAATCGGGCCGCCTCCCGCACCTCAGCCACGCGATGAACGGTGTCCCGAATATACTCAGGGAGAGGCTTGACAGGACCCTTCGCCCGCGTGCCCAGTTGCACTTCCACCGGCGGCACATTCTCGCGGCCGTACATCAAAAAGAAAGGTGAGTACCCCGTCGACACATGTGGCGTCATCCGGTATGCGGAGAGCACCCCAGGGATATGCAAATCCCAATCAGCCTGCTTTTCGCTAACCGTATGACAGAGCATGGTCGACAGGGTCCGATTCAGCCGTTCAACCATCCCATCCGTTTGCGGATGGTAGGGAGACATCCAAACCTTCTTGGTCCCCAGTGCAGCGCACACCTCGCTCAACAGTTTGGAAGACAAAGTTCGCCCTTGGTCTGTGAGCAACCTCTCCGGTGCCCCTTTGTCCATTACGTATCCCAACAGGAACGCCTCCATGATAGACGCCGCTGACTGTTCGGCCAAGGGCCAGGCCATCGGCCAGCGGGAAAGATATTCCACCCCGACCAACAAAAATGTATTCCCCCGAGTGGACGGTGGAAAGGGCCCCAAAATATCCAACGCCACCAACTCGTTAATCCGTGACACCTGCATGGACTGCACTGGTGGAACATATGGGTGTTTAGGCGGCTTCTGCCGGGCACAGTCGGAACACGCCCGAATGTGCCCGACAACATCAGTCGTCATGCCGTGCCAAAAATAATCTCGCTGTAACGTCAACAAGGTTTTCTGCACCCCGGGATGTAACAACTTCTCAGAGTGCAGAGTCCGAATCAACTCATATTGCAATGACGACGGCACAACAAGACGCCAGCGATCGTGCAAGCCTTCCCTCCACATCAACAAGCCATCATGGAGAGCAGCTCCCGGCGTCCAATCGGACAGCGGCCCTCTTCTCTCCTTCACAGCCCGACCCCGCAAGGCCCCCAGTGACTCGTCGAGCAATTGCTCGCGAACCCATACAGAACGCGGCAAATTCAAAACCCCATCAGCCGGTTCCGGACACGCGGGAGCCTTAGGCACCTCCACAGCGAACATAACGGGCCACGGGGGCTGCGGAACCCGCGTGCACCTATTCGTGCCCGAAGCACAGACGCAAGGGGGCCCCTGCGGCAATCTGGAGAGCGCATCCGCGTTTACGTGACGCGATCCTTTACGATACTGAATCTCAAACGAAAATTCCTGCAAGCTTTCCAACCATCGTGCCAATTGGCCAGATGGTTGGTCAACCCTCAGGGAATATTGCAAAGCCGCATGGTCCGTGCGCACAATAAACTTACGGCCGTATAAATACGGGCGATATTGACGAAGAAAATGCACTATAGCCAAGAGTTCCCGACGAGTAACGCAGTAGCGGGTCTCCGCCGGAGATAGCACGCGGCTACCGTAAGCCACCACGCGTTCGACGCCGCCCTTAGACTGGGACAGAACGGCCCCAATCCCGATGTAACTAGCGTCAGTATCCAGAAGAAAAGGCCGAGTAAAATCTGGATAGTCCAGCATCGGCGCCGACGCCAAACGATCGCGTCGGCCCTGAAACGCCGCCTCCTCCGTCGGCCCCCAGCTGAACCTCCGGCCCTTTGCCGTAAGGAGGTGCAATGGCCTAGCAATCATGGCAAAGTTTGGAACGAACCTGCGGTAATAGGAAGCGAACCCAACGAACCGACGCACGTCCCTCACTGTGGCCAGAGTCGGCCAGTTTCGGATGCATGCCGTCTTCTCCGGGTCCGTGGCCACCCCGTCCAAACTGACTATGTGGCCCAAATAGCGCACGGATCGTTGCAACAGGTGACACTTTTTGGGCTTAAATTTCAAATTGGTGGAACGCATCCTAGCAAATACCGCGTCCAATCTCCGAAGATGTTCCTCAAACTTGCGGCTGAAGACGATAACATCATCCAAATATATCAAACACGTGTCCCACTTCAGACCGGTCAACACGAGCTCCATCAACCACTGGAACATCGCGGGGGCGGCGTTCAAACCCATGGGAAGACGATTAAACTGAAACAAGCCCTGCGGCGTACGGAAAGCCGTCTTTTTCCCTCAAGGACTCGTCCAGGGGAAGCTGCTAGAATCCCGACGAGAGATCAAGAGTAGAAAAAAATTGCGCTCCAGACAAGGCATCGAGGGAATCATCCATACGCGGCAGGGGGTACGCGTCCGCAACCGACACCTTATTTAACCTGCGGAAATCGACACAAAATCGCAATTTCCAATCCTTTTTCTTCACAAGGACCACCGGAGCGCCCCACGGACTGTTTGACGGGGAAATAATGTCAGTGGCCAGCATATTCTCCACTGCGCCGCGTACATGATCCCGCTCCGCCGGACTCAACCGGTGTGGGTTCATCCGAATCGGAGCGGCATCCCCCATATCAATATGGTGGGAGAGCAACGAGGTGCGTCCCAGATCGAAATCGTCCGAACTAAAGACATCCGAATACTTTCCCAACAGCGCGCGAAGCGCGGACCATTGGTCCGCAGTGAAGGACGCATTTTCCTGGCACAACTCGGCAATCCATCGATTATCCTGTGCCGTCGAGGCCGAGACCCCCCCTATGAGGCCCCGGTGGCCCCGATCGTCATGGGCCGTGAAGGCAGTCATAGCATGTGCCAAAACCGTTCCGGCCGGCACAATGACATTTTCCCCGCTCCCATTCAACACTTGCAAAAACGGAGGCTGACCCAGCCGAACAATCGTCTGTGCTGCGACCAGCGTCAAGCCACCCGTAATCGCTTTGGACAGCGACAGCAACACGCCCGCTGCACCCTAGATTCCCGGCACCGGCTTCCGATACCGCAGCGGAATAAGCATCTGCGAGCCAGGTGGAATGTCAACCGAAACCTCAGACAGCGCCTGCACCTGGCGGTCAGGAGCGGACTGGCCCCACGGTGACGGCAAGAAGGAAATTTTCTGGCCCCCCGGTAATTCAATACAATTCTGATCCACCCTTATCTGAATGGGCATTTTCGCCAGGAAATCGGTCGCCAATAAGCATGGCACCGCGAGGGACCTGGAGATCAACACTGTCCCTGAAGCCGAAACACCCCCAACCAATATACTCGCGTCCACCTGACCCACGATGCCCATACTCTCTCCGTTCGCCGCTATGCACGAGTCGTAAACCGGTCGTACCCGCCCCGGCGGAATAGACAGGAGATGGAATATCACGTCGGAGATAATGGTCGCAGACGCACCCGAGTCCACCAAAATGCGCACGTCGACCCCTTGGATCGAGCCCGGCACAGTCAACGACCCAGTAGCGGCCGCAACCACCCTCCGTGCCAATTTCCGCCACTGCGTCAGCGAGTGACGCGGATCTCTCAGCGCCCCCCCGTTAGGAATGTCTCCCGGACCGCATAGTGACGATGATGCATGAGATGGCAGGCCTTGCCGGGTGTCTGATGCATACCGACTTGCCTGACGTGGTTGATTTTCCTGCGTCGCGTCCCTGGCAGGGACCTCAGGCTGGAGAGCGACCCCAACACTCCCTCGCGAAGTGTCCCCGACGGCTGCAGCGAAAGCACGACAAGTCGGCTCGTCGTCCGGCTCCCCCTCTGTCTTGCCGATCCCGCAGCGGTGGGCCCGAGTGCAACTCCGCTCCCCCTCGAGTAGCCCACTGTGCCGATGCTACCGCCAGCTCCTCAGGCCCCCTCTCATCCCGTACGTAGATGGCTTTGGATGGATCCCCCCCGGCGGCACCATCTTCGATGTTGGGGCTCCCCGTCCAGGCCGTCACCTGCTTCCACCGGCGTAGGTTGAATTGCGCGTCCAGGCACTTACCCGCCATCCCGGAGGTTAGCTGCTCATGGCCGCACACCAGCATGGGGATGCCCAAATCCCTGGACAGCTCCAACATCTTGCCCAATATTAAAGGCTCCAGCAAGTCGGGCTCCGTGTCCGGATATGCGGCCATAGCCAGCTCTAACAAAGCACCCCGGAAAGCCACTGGCGATTCTTCTGGTGCCCGTTGCCGCTACACGAATCTGCGATGTGCGTCGTCTGGGGGCTCGTAAGCCTCCGCCATTTCCTCGAACACTCCTTTCGGCGTCGTCTTCCTCGCAGCCTTGATGGAGCGGAAGAATCTCACAGACTCGTCGTCCAGTAGCGTCGGCAGGACCTCCAAGGCTTCCGCATCCGTCCACTTGGTGGATCGGACCGCCGCCTCAAAACGGCAGGCAAATGCACTCCAATCCCCGCCAACTGAGAACTCCTTAACCGTCGTCAGACGATGGCTGCAGGTCCCCGAGTCGCTGTCTCCCGCTGCAGGTGTTCCACGCGGTGGCGACAAGATGGCGTCTCCATGCGGCAGGGGCAAGATGGCGGCTTCCCGCGGTGGAGGCGACAAGATGGCGGCTTCCCGCCGTTCGTCCGTGACCACACCCAAGATGGCGGCGTCTTGCCGCGTGTCGGAGAGGGCGGGAAGCGTCGCATAGGCCCCAATGGCGGACGGCTCGGCCCCACTCCAAGGCTCCCCGCTTGGGCGATCCGGCATCGCCGCTGGCGCCACCAGGGTGAGTAATTGCAGCAGAACGGCCAGCAGCGAATCAAGCTGGACTGCCACGTGTCGCCAGCCGTCCTCGACGCCCGTCGACGCAGGCGGCCCGGCCGCCCCGACGACATCTTGTACTCCTGGCGTGTCGCTCGCCGCCACTTCGCCCACACCTTCCATGGTCGGGACTGCTACCGCCGGAGGAAGATCCTCTTCGTCTTCTGAAGATGGTGCCGGTATATTCTTTTTCTTGAGATGTTTAGACATCACGTTCCACTTCTAACACCAATGTAATAAACGACTCTGGCAGGCTCTCTTGGTCTCCGTTGTCGTTTATTTAGGTTCTTCGTATTGCACCCCGCTGGTCCTCAGCTGGACCCGCGCCGCCTCCGCCGCGTGCCCCGCACACGCTCCGTGTGGCCTGCACTTACTGGTGGCTGCTCCGCTCTCTCCGTGTGCCCTGCACACGTCGCCAGCTACACCGCTCGCTCCATGTTCCCCGCACATTCCGCTAGTCACTCACTAGCCACGTATGCCCCGCACACTCTGCTAGCCCCTCACACACCGCTAGCCCCGTCTACCCCACGCACACCGCTGGCCGATGGTGTGCATAGGTCTTCGACCACCTGGCAGATGGCGCCGCTCCTCCCGCACTGCCCAGCATGGCTTTTCCTATTCTCGCTCCGTTCCAACTCCTCGATCTCTTCCGGCTCTCTCCGTGTATCCTTCCCATCACGTGACCCTGACTCCTCCTTCCCGTACTGCCCCCGTCTCCGCCCCCCGTTCACCTCGTCTCCCATTGGAGCCGAGGTGAGCAGTGGCTCCTCCCACATGCTCCGCCGACCAGGCTCCGCCCCCCAATGCTCCGGGCCGTGTTATTGGCGCGGAGGCCAGCAACCACCCCGTTTATGCTCGCATTACAGATGTGTAAGCTTGAGACAATAAAGCCCCAATAGATTCACCTTTGTCACAGGCCTGTCATGAAAATAATATGAAGTTGGACATGTGGGTTGGGTAGATCTCTAACCAGGAGCGAGAGCCAATAAGCTCCCAAGCATTCACTATGATATAATATTTATTTGGTGCTTGCTTAACTGCCTTAGCAACTCGGAGTTTTGAATAATATCTCATCACAAACACTCGAAGGGCATCCCCAAGTGGCAGCTGCCCCTGTGTGGCATAAGGTGGCCCTGCATCAGCCTGCATGTGGGAATGAGTCTGTCAGTAGGGGGCGATGATCAATGTGTAATCTCAGTTGTGTAACACTGGTCTACAACTTTCTTAGACGTCCTCTGCTTGAGAGATGAAATGTGCTGTTTATTATGGATTTTTACATGCTGAATTCAAATATGCCCATTACAACAACTGATTGGCTTTACATGAACACGTTCCTTCGGAGTGGGCAGGTTGGAACTTGGTTGGACAGTGCATTCATGCGATCCGTGTCACGCAGCGTAAGCTGCGTGGAGCGGCGTGTCACGTGGTGCTGAGCCCTGCCCGAAGCGCTCTGAAATACAAATCGAGGGCGTGGCTCTGCACGACAGACAGACAAATAATCCCTGGTGGGCAGAGTGGAACTGTTGTTCCTACCTGTATAACATGCCACCTTTCTTGTTCATGTAACACTTTGAAAATCAGTAAAAGGGTTATATAAATCGAATTTATTATTAAATAATAGGCGAAACTTATGTATATATAAGTACATACTCTTTGGTTATTTCGGTAAGTCACGTAGGTATAAAATAAATCACGACGTTTTGGGCGCAACCCAAGCGTCCATTATCAGGTGGGAAAGCTTTCCCAAAGAGTATGGATTCATGCAGTCACGAAAGCTTCAAATTAAGATTATAAGTACATAGTTTAGTCCTTATTCAGTGTCTACTCGGCGCTTCTTGGCTTGTCTCATTCATTAAATGGAGCATCTTGTTACTGTCCAGCAATAGTCTGCAAGCATTGATGGGCTCAATTTGCCCTGATACCGTTTCTCCATTGTTGCATTGTCCTGGTGAAATCGCTCACCATTCTCGTCGCTCACTGCTCCGCAATTCGGTGGGATAAAATCTAGATGAGTGCAAAAAATGTATGTTTAGTGACATGTTGCAACCAAGGATTTTGTATGCCTTGAGGTTTTCTGCCAACTTCCTGTAGTTGTCTGCCTTGTTTTTTTCCAATAAAATGTGTTGTCACTAATTGGAAGGCTTGCCATGCCATCTTTTCCTTGCCACACTGCACTGTCAAATGCATAATCTCGATGAAGTTCACGAAGCTGAGGACCAACAAAGGCACTTTCCTTTATATTAGCTTCACTTAACCTTGGAAATTTTCCATGGGGGTACTTTAAAAATGCTTGTGTTTTGTCCATGGCTTAGACAAAGTTCTTTCATCAGACCCATCTTGATTTGTACAGGTGGTAACAAAATCTTCCTTGATTAAACAAGTGGTGGATGCTGAACACTTTTCCTCCCAGGCTCCAATGTAGTGGGAATCTCTGGCACGACTATCGAGTTTGTAGACCAAACAAGAGAGCAACAACCTTCAAATCACCACAAAGCTGCCACTGATGTTGATCATAATTTATGCACCTCAAAAATTGTTGAATGTTGTCATTGGTTTCCTTCATATGGACTGCATGACCAACTGAAATTGATGGTAAAACATTGCCATTATGCAGCAAAACAGCTTTAAGATTCCTCTTCGATGAATCAATGAACAGTCTCCACTCAACTGGATCATGAACGATGTTGAGAGCTGCCATTACACAATTGATGTTGCAGGCTACAACATCACCTTCCATGAATAAAAATGGCACGATCCTTTTGACGGTCACGAGCATGGAAACCCTAACATCACCTGCCAGAAGATTCCACTTCAGCAGTCTGGAGCCCAACAGCTCTGCTTTACTCTTGGGTAGTTCCAAACGCCTGACAAGGTCTTTCAGTTCACCTTGTATTATGAGGTGTGGTTCAGAAGAGGATGAGAGAAAATCTGGGTCGTGTGACCTTGATGGTTCAGGACCAGATGTTTCATCCTCTTCCTCACCTGACTCAAGTGGGAATGATTCTGGTGCATCAGGAACTGGCAGTCCTCCGTGGGGTACTGGGCGTATGGCTAATGGAATATTTGGATAATGCACAGTCCACTTTTTCTTCTTTGACACCTATCCCAACTTGAGCCGCCATGCAGAAGTAACAATTGCTGATATGATCTGTTGGCTCACTCCAAATCCATTGGCACTGCAATAGGTGTATATTTCCTGTTCAACCATTGGTGACGATCTGTTGTACAAGTGTTGCAGCATATGTGTGGGGCCCACATCATGTCCTGATCTCCAATTTTGCAGGCAAAATAAAGGTGATAGGCTTTCTTAACCATAGTGGTTATATTGCGCTTTGTGTTGGAAAAGTCACTTTACCACAAACAGCAGAAGTTATCTGCTTTATTCACACATGTACGAGGCATCTCCGCTTACTTTGGCAAAACAAAAATGTGTCTCTTTGCAAAATCAAACACTGACAAATAAGAGAGCACGACACTATGATTTATTGAGCTGATATAGGGCAATTTGTTCAGCAGAGTGATGTAAGCCTAGTTATGATTGCATAATCCATGACTTCGAGGAATAACATGCAATTCATATCATGTACTAGCGGTAAGTACCCGGCATTGCTCGGGCGAAAAAGGCAGACAC
>JAAXLI020002527.1:0-13002 GCA_014621495.2 Entosphenus tridentatus | reverse complement strand
TCCAGTACATCCAGTACATCTTGTCATGGTGATTGGCTCTGCCGGTCCTGGTTTACAGCCAATGGGGGGAAGCCTGGGGGCATGGCCCTGACGTGATGGAAAGGTGACAGCTATCAGGATTGGGTCTGCTGGCTTTGGCCTCAGCCAATGGGGAGATGAGTCAGGGGCGTGGTCCTGGGAGCTGACGAGGAAGCCTGGAAGATTCGATGCAGGCTAACGAGGATTGGCGGAAACGTACCACGTGATTCGGGTATTAAATAGGGGTGGAGACGAACGACACGTGGTCAGAACGGGAACGAACAGAGGAAGGGGGCCACGCGGGAGCGGGGCTCCGAGTTGCCACGTGGCAGTGCGTCTCTCTCTGTCTATCTGTCCCTCTCACGTTGTCTATCAGCAGCGTGAAGTAACTGTAACATACGTTGAATAAGACGGATTCCAGAAGTCGTCTCAACGAGCTTAATTACACATCCAGCACATCCAGTACATCCAGTACATCCAGTACATCCAGTACATCCAACACATCCAGCACAGGCAACACATCCAGTACATCCAGTACATCCACCACATCCACCAAATCCAGTACATCCAACACATCCAGTACAGGCAACACATCCAGTACATCCACCACATCCAGTACATCCAGTACAACCAGCACAGGCAACACATCCAGTACATCCAGTACATCCACCACATCCAGTACATCCAGTACAACCAGTAAAGGCAACACATCCAGCACATCCAGCACATCCAGTACATTCAGTACATCCAGCACAGGAAACACAGGCAGTACAGCCAGTACAGCTAATTCAGCCAGTACAGCGAGTAGAGCCAGGACAGCCACCACACCCAACAGCCAGCACAGCCATTAGAGCCAGGACAGCCGAAAGCAGCGAACACAGCTAACAAAGCCAGTACAGCAAGTAGAGCTAACACAGAAAGTACAGTCAACACCGTCGGTACAGCCAACACAGACAGGCCAGCCAGAACAGCCAACACAGCTAGGACAGTTCGCATAGCCAGCCAGCACAGCCAGCTGAGCACACAGGTGATGTGGAGGTGGTGCGCAGCCCCTCCCTCACCTGAGGCTGGGGGCAGACACCTGGGCTGACGAGCCAGGAGACGAGCCCCGGGAACATCCACAACCCTACCGCAGTCCGCATTGTCGCAGTTGTCTGCCTTCGAGAGCTGCCGCTATGCTGCGGATTGTGCAGGGTTACACAATCTATCAATCAATAAACGACGAGAACGCATGTGTGTATTTTTTGTGTGTGTGTCTAATAGATATGTGTGTGTGTGCCAGCGTGTGTGTATGTCTATGTCCAGTAAAACAACCCCCTACCTCCCCGTGGTGCCGGACGGGTAACGCTGTCGTGGACAGTGCTGTGGGGGGGAGGGCCAATTCCGATTGGCTTTTCCCCTCATGGCGTCTGTGACCACCACAGCAGCTAAATGGGGGCTCTGGACGGGTGCAAGGGGGCGGTAACCCCTCCACCTTCAATCAAACTACCACTAGACTACAACCGAAAATTGTAATTAACAAGCTTGTGCCGGAGGCCCCAGGGGGACAGGCGTCTATGACGTCTCCTGACCAAACCCCATTTGGCGGAGCCAGGAGATTGAATCTTTACCCTCGGGGCTCCTCCAGAAACCACTATGGATGGCCAACCAGAGGTTGAGGAGTGGTGGTCGTGGTTACTTATGCCCCCACCGAAGACGAACATCCGTGGAGGGATGCAGGCTAGGCCGATGAGTCAGATGCCTTCTATGACCTCCTGTCACAGGTGCTGGCTAAAGTGACCCATCGGGATAAAGTCATCTTGTTGGGTGACTTCAATGCCCGAGTTGGTCATGATGTTGGCACCTGGTCTGGAGTGATTGAAAGGCATGGGCCAGATCAGCAGAATAACAGCGGTAGGAGGCTGCTAGATTTTTGTGCAGCCCATGGGCTTGTAATTACCAACAAGCTGTTCTGGCATCGGCACATTCACACAACATCATGGATGCATGCCGGGTCCAAGCAAGAACATCTGCTGGACTACATGGTGACAGACCAGTGGATGCGAGCCCATGTCCTTGACACCAGGACCTACCGTGGAGCTGATCTACCCTCTGACCATCGACTAGTCATCTGTAAGATGCGCCTGCCATTCGTCCACTCCGGCGGTGGGTGTACACCCAGGACCCCATTTAAACCTAAGGTGGCCTGGTCTCAGCTAGCTAATGAAAGTTGCAAGCAAGAATGTAATCATCGCTTGCAGCTGGGGTTGGCATCGTTCCCCACTCCTCCTAATGTCGAGGTAAATGGGCGAGGTTTAGGACTGTGACTCATGCAGCTGCAATGGCTGATTTGAGTACGCGGTCCAGACCTCTCCAGAGACCCTGGCTGACAGAGGAGGTGTTCAAGCTGGCTGAGAAAAAGCAACAGGCCCACTCTCATTGGCTACAGCATCCCACATCGGAGAATGAGGAGGCTTACCGCAGCCTTCGCTCGGAGGTTCGGACAGCCGTGAGGTGCAAGGATGGGTGGTGGTCGCGGGCTGCTGAGGAGATGGAGTCTACCTCAATGGCCCGCGATCACTAATCCCCATTTAATTCCATCAAAAAAATAACCTGCAGCGCCATACCTATTACCATCATTAGGGGGGAAAACGGTGATCCAATCTCCAACCTCCAGGAACAGGTTTTCAGATTTGCTCAGCATTTCTGTGAAGTCCTGGGGGAGAGGAAATCCCTTCACATGGTAAAATCGTGGGACAAAGTGGGGATGACCCTGCTGAGGCTGCGGTGCCTCAAATATTGGAAGAAGTCACCCCCTGTAAGTGGCTGTATGAGGTGCCATCTGTTGAGGAAGTACTGAAGGTGATCCAGAGTCTGAGACCAGAAAAGGCACCGGGCAGAGATGATCTCCCAAGCTAAATGCTGAGAGAGGGTGGCGTTTGTGCACAGACTGCCTACATGATATCATAACAGCAGTCTGCAGCACTGGACAGGTTCCGCAGGACTGGAAGGATGCCCTGGTGGTCCCCATCTTTAAGAAGGGAGACCGCACAGACTGTAACAACTACAGGAGAATCTCACTCCTCAGTGTGCCGGGAAAGGTCCTGGCAAGGATTATTCAACACCGCCTAGCCAGGCACGCTGAGGAGAGGCTTGTGGAGCCCCAATATGGTTTCAGGAAAGGGCGGTCCTGCACAGATGCCATATTTTCTGTCCGTTTGGTATAACAGAGGTGTAGGGAATTCCAACAAGACCTACATCTCTGCTTTATTGACCTGGTCAAGGCCTATGATACCATCAGTAGGCCTGGGCTCTGGGTTGTTCTTCGTGCTCCCTGACCCGCTGCTCACGATCATTAAGGATCTTCATGATGCTGAGCGGGCCCAGGTAAAACTACGTGACCGGGAGTCGGAGCCATTCCTTGCTCAACTTCGGGGTGCGACAGGGATGTCCTCTGGCTCCAACATTAATTAACATCTATTTCGACCACGTAGTTCATGAAGCCTTCAGTAGCTGTATCGGAGGAATTTCCATCTGGTACAGATACAATGGGAGGCTGATCGATGCTCGGGTGCGGTCAAGGGATGGCTCCCTATTGGTTAACTACATTATGTATGCCGATGACCTGGTAATTGCGGCTCACTCAGAGGAGTTGGAGGCGCTGCTGCTGAAACTGGAGTGTGCCACTAAGAGGTGGGTCCTTACCATCAGCCCCACCAAAACGAAGCACCTGCCTGGGTATTTTGTACCATCGGGCACTCCACCCCCACAACTCCCAATCGGTGATGGGGCAGTTGTGGAGAGAGTGGAGAGTTTCTCATACCTGGGCAGTGTGCTCATGACCGGCTCCGGTGTAACAGCAGAGGTCTCACTCCGAATCAGTCGAGCGGCATTATCTTTTCATCGGTTGCGTAACGCTGTGTGGAAGCTACTTGGTCTATCACTCCGCACGAAGCTTCAGGTCTTCTCGGCCATGGTCATTCCCTCCCTTCTCTATGCTTGCGAAATGTGGATCCCCTTAATGGAACATATTCGCCGGTTAGAAACATTTAGGCTGGCCTGCCTACGATCCATCCTGGGTTTAACCAGGCGGGATTGTGAGGAGCTCACAAATCCTTGAAAGATGTGGACAAAGTCCCATTGGTGAGCTCCTCCGGCAGGCAAGGTTGCGTTGGCTGGGTTATGTAGCCCGCATGCCCAGCCACCGCATGCCTAAATAGCTTTTGTTCGGCCGGATCGATAGAGCTAAGCGGGCACGGCATGGGCTAGAGAAGAGATGGAGTGATGTGGTACAGGAGGACGTGGAGGAGGCTCGTGAAGGCCGCTACTGGGCAGTTGGAGGCAGTCACCCTCCAACAACAACGGAGGGCGGAGGAGCGATGCTCACAACAACGAGCGGAGCGCCGGGCGGATAAAACACAGCAAGTTGGCAAAGTTGGGGGCACAGGTGGTGCATCGGCCGGTCATCTCAGTCAGTCAACTCGTGGCACCTGGGTCTGTCCCTTGACCTGCCAGCGGGCGATCGACACTTCACGGTGGGCTTACAGTGCACATAGCCTGGCACAAGTGCCGTGGTGACGTTACAGCCACTTTGTGGCGAATGGCGGCTGCTGTTGTTGTAGTTGGGAGGCAGTATGAGGAAGCGGCTGCCCTCGGTGCCACGAACTGGGACTGTAAACACTAAAAAATATACAATGCACGCACTTGATTTGAAGCTTTCGTGACTGCAGGAATCCATACTCTCTGGTTCTTTCGGTAAAGTCACGTAAATAGAAAAAATTATAAAAGAAAACACGACGTTTCGGTCGCAACACAAGCATCCGTCTTCAGTTGAGAAAAATTATGTGCTGTTGTGGCTTTATGTAGGCACGGGAGGGGGGGGAGTTTTGTCAATTCGTGGCTGTAGGAGTTCCTACCAATAGCTTTGCTACTAAAACCAACAAAATCATCACTAATTCGACTTCCCTAATCGAATGCACCAAACAGCTCTCTCTAAAACCTTCAGCTGCTAGACCATCCAAGATTTTACGGCCTTCCAAAAATCCATAAAGAGGGTACTCCACTCCGTCCTATCGTATCCACCATTAACTCACCCACTTACAGACTGGCACGATTTCTGTCTGAGACTGCTTCCCTTCACGGGCAAGACCGCCTCAGCTGTACTTAATTCGGCCCACTTGGTTTCACTAATCAAGGACATATCACTGTCCCCGGAGGATTTGCTTGTCAGTTTCGATGTAGTCTCCCTCTTTACCAAGGTACCTGATACTATTGCAATCATTGAAGACCTAGTCCAACAGGGATTGTATCTTGATGTACCTTCGTTGGTAAGGCACTGCCTTACCAACACTTACTTCACCTGGAATGGTACTTTCTACAAACATAATGAAGGTACCCCAATGGGCTCTTCCCAGTGGTAGCGAACATTCTCGTGGAGAAATTTGAGACAGATGCCATCCAGACATCCACCCGACATCCGTCCTTGTGGAAGAGATACATAGGTGACACGTTCGTCATTTGGCCACATGGCCGGATGGCACTATACCAATTTCTCAACCACATCAATTCCATATACCCATCTATCAAATTCACCATGGAAGTGGAAAATGATGGCAAGCTACCATTCCTAGATGTTTAGATCGACTAGAGACCTGATGGCTCGTTGGGAAACTCTGTCTATAGGAAAGCCACCCACACGGATTCCTATATAAAGCCTGACTCCCACCACCATCCAGCCCAGAAAAATTCCCTAATCAAAACATTACACCATAGGGCCCGTTGCATCTCCGACCAGCACCACCTAGCCAGTGAACTTGAACACGTATGCCAGGCTCTCAGGAGGAATGGATATTCCGACCGCACAACCCGCAAAGCTGCATCCCCAACCATGGATAGAGAACCATCTGAGGACCCAATCAAAACCATTACCTTACCATACATAGCAAGGGTTACCAAAAGGATTACCACAATCTTGAACAAACACAAGATCCAAGTTCGGTTCAATACAGTACACAAAATCCGTGATCTTATCCTATCGGTGAAGGATGCGATTCCGGACATGCAATGTCCTGGTGTCTATAAGCTGATTTGTGTCTGCGGCAGCAGTTTCAGTTTCAACACTCACTCACACACAGCTCACTCACACACAGAGCTCACTCACACTCAATCACACACAGCTCATTCACACACACAGCTCACTCACACTCACTCACACACAGCTCACTCACACACAGAGCTCACTCACACTCAATCACACACAGCTCACTCACACGCAGAGCTCACTCACACTCAATCACACACAGCTCACTCACACACAGAGCTCACACGCAGCTCATTCACACACACAGCTCACTCACACTCACTCACACACAGCTCACTCACACACAGAGCTCACTCACACTCAATCACACACAGCTCATTCACGCACACAGCTCACTCACTCACACGCAGCTCACCCACAGCGCACTCACACGCCGCCGCTGGCCGCCATCATGATGTGAGGAGTTACATTGGTGAAACGAAGCGACGTGTCTCAGAACGTGTTTGCGAACACAAAGCGGATTTGAAACACGGCAGAACCAACACCTCGGCGGTGACGGATCATTGTTTCAACGCTGTGGGCACACGTGACATTTTCTCCGAGACCAAGGTGCTCTTCAAACCCTCGGGCCACCATCAGAGATTTGTTCATGAAGCCATCCAGATATACAAACACAGACAAAACTTTAATCGAGAAGATGGATTTAAATTGAGCAATCATTGGAAGGATGTGATCAATCGAGTCAAGTTTTAACTGCTATGATTTCCACTCACCCGTGTGTCTTGGTGTCCGATTAATAATTAAAGTTCATTTACCCCCTCCCGATACATTCCATTCATTGGCTACCACATTCTGATAAGCTCCCCCCCCTCAACTTGTATTTAAGGGCTTGCATCTTGAATCCCTGCCTCACTTGATGCAGCAAATCTGGCTGTGACGGTCCCACCTGATGACTGAGAATTGTTGCCTCCGAAACGTGATTTTTATTTTATTAATTTTAATTTCATTTTTTACCTACGTGACTTTACCGAAAGAACTAAGAGTATTCATTTACTTGCTCATTTCTCCAGCCCCACCCGTCCCTGCACGCCACAACCCTCCCCCCCCCCCCCGTGTGCTCTTATAGCCACGACTCGACAAAACTCCCCCCCCCTCCCGTGCCTATATAAAGCCACAACAGCAGCTCGTTTTTCTCACCTGAAGACCGAAACGTCGTGTCTTTTATTATTGTTTCTATCAACGTGACTTTACCGAGAGAACCAGAGAGAATGCACGCACTGTACTACATGTCGGAGCAATGCCACATAATGACTCGGTTGTGGTGTTAGGGTGGGCCGGACCATATCATGGATCCCGTAAACCGCGGCGCATCAAGAAGAGTTTTAGTCCCGCAATGCGCAATTTTTTGTTGTTGCGCCGACGCAATGCGTCGCGCATTTTGGGAATGAAATCGTCGATTGTTAACGTGGCGCCATGCGTTTCAAATTGACGACTCAGAGGCGCGATTAGGATGAACCAGACGAGCGGGAAGACTGCAGCAGCAACACGGTGAGCCGGCGCTACCAACAATTGTCTAAGCTCTGCTGTCTATTTTTATTTAGATTTTATCGGCCACTAAAACGAGTATTCACACATGTGGAAGCAACCCGGAGCACGCGGGGAAAACTCACCCATATTAGTGAGCGGGAAACACTATGCCGTGCCTACGGTACGGGTGGAGTACGTACTGTAAACATTTTGTCTGTACCCTGTACCACCTTCCGGCAGAGCAACGGAAAGCGAGGTTCGCAATATGTTTCCTCTATTAATATCGTAAATCTTCCTTCACAAGATATCCTGATCCAGAAGATTACTGCTGGATACAGGCAAAATTTGCAAATGTAATTTGTTACTTTGATCCTTACAAGTGCATCGATGGTTAATGTACAATTCAACTGTGCGTTGTCTTGGTGCGGTCTGAGGCTGTTTTCATTGTTATGATGCATCACTCAAGCTTGCATTAGTGTTGAAAAATCTAACTTATATAATGAATGTGTATTTTAAGTATTTATATTTAGTAAATAGCTTACCTTGTTCTGCATTTTGCACTCATATAGTTTTTTTAAAAATGTGTGGTAACTTGCTGACCGGCCCCGACTGGACGTGTGAAAAAGAGCTTCATAGCTCATCGGATTCCACCAGTCCACGAATCCGCGAGCACGCGACAAAGTCCACGAAGGATTCGCGGATTACGAGCTCGCGCCACGTGACTCGCGTGTGTATCAGCCAATCAGCGCTGGTGATTCTCACCCTGCGTCACGTGACCCCCCCCCCTCATCACGGCGGACGTGGCGGCCATCTTATTGCGGTGATGTCACCCCTACCCAACATGGCCGCCGCACTTCCGCTCAGGCAACTTCCGCCGCCGCCGGAAGTGACTTAAGCTAGCGTGCAACGCGAAACCCTCTCTTCCGGTATCGTCGCCATCAGCACCAGGTGCGGGTTGCGTCTCCGTGGCGCGGGATCCGAGCTCAATCCGCGCCATCCTCCCCCCACGGGGATCCAGGGGGCCCCGGGCAACACCGCGATGGGATGGGGACGTGGGGCGCGCGGTTATTGGGGCTCGATGTGGACGGAGAGACTTAACTGGCGACGGTTGCGGGAAGGAGTTAAGGGCTCGTTGCTGTGTGCGGGGAACCTGGGACCCCCCCCCCGGCCACTAACAACAGCGAGGCTCTTCGTTCATCCGCAGCTGTGGCCGTTCGCCGGCATTGGGTCAAACGAGCCTGACTAAATTGCTGCTGAGACGCAGACGGTCAAAACCGCTCCCGTAGTTTTTGCTTTGCCGCCGATGAGACGCACTCCATTTTAAAATGCCGGGTGGCTGATGGCATGCTTTCAAAATGTGTATCTTATATGGAGAGGGAAAGGCATTGGGAGGGTTTTTATGTGTAGATGGGAGGGGGGGAGGATCGGATCGCCTGATTCTTGTGGCATTAACATCGTCCGCGACGTCGCTTGGTGATTGCCTCGCGAGCTCGAGATGGTGACTGGGCCTACGAGGGGCCGCACGTGTAACCCTCCTCCCCCTCGTGTGTCCCTCGCGAGCAGCACGATGGCGATCCGCTACCCGATGGCCGTTGGCCTCAACAAAGGCCACCCGACCACCAAGAACGTCGCCAAGCCGCGGCAGTGCCGCCGCCGTGGGGTGAGTGGCGCGCGATCAACTCCACCACTCACCACCACTCGCCACCACTCACCATCCTCTACCACGCGCATTCAGCTACTCGCCACTCGCCGTCCTCTACGACACACATTCAACTACTTACCAGCACCACTCGCCATCACTACCACGCGCATTCAACGGTTATGCATTCAGATATTCTACATCGACTACCCCCATCAAATAAATAACCGTAAACCACCCTCGCTATAAATCACTGGGCATTGCACATCCAATTAGCACGGTTGGCTACGTATGAAAAAAGTTGACCACACAACATCACTACTCACTAATCCACCGATCACCGTCGTCCGTTCCAACAATATTCTCCACGCTCACCTCTCCTATCGCCCACACTGAGAACGCCCTCGGCGCACTGCTGCTCACCTCTCACCATGGTCCACACACACGTGACTCCACGCTCACCCCTCTTAACTCTCTGCCTTCGCTCACTCACCAATGGGTTTACACTGAGAAGTAGAGTGGCTTCTTCCATCACGCCTCTCGCGGCGCTGTGATTTGCTCGGTTATTGAATGATAACTGCGCTGTTAAGAAGGGTCATTGCGCGAAACGTTGTCCATTGCATATGTTTCATTGTGAGACCACGCGGTGTTATTGAATGTTTGAGCTTTTTAGTTCGAACTGCGATTGGATGGAATCGGTTACAACATTTCCACTCACAATATAGTTACCTGCAGCCTGTTGCATTTAGTTTACACAGGGCGAATGAAGTTCTGTCTCGGCGATGAGGGTGTGAATTGTTTAAAGGCTTAAGACATTTTTTTTATGATTCTGTAGATTATTTCCCCGATGGCTGTTAATTGGAATAGCCGAGAGGCTGCTCCACATGGCCGCCGAGAGGAAGGCCCTCTCTCACTACACGTGGTCCTTTCTGCCATTAAAGACACGAGAGACCCGTAGAGACAGATATATTGAAGACAAGCGACACGTGTGCGATTGTGGCCATGCAACCCAAACTGTGGATCATATATAGTTAAACCCATAGAGGCACAGATACAGAGATAAAATACGTAGACTCGTACAGATGCATGGAGATGCTTTAAATACAAGCCATAGTCGTGCGATTGTGGCCATGCAGCCCAAACTGTGGACCAAATAGTAAACCCAGAAACAGTCCCATAAAGACTTAATAGAGACCAAACATACATTAACAAACCACAGTCGTGCACTTGTGGCCATGTAACTCCTTAAGTGGAGGAGGAATAGCAAAACTGCACGAAACTCTCCTGCACCCCTATTGTTGTAGCAGTAGCAGCAGATGGCATGACATCGACAATGGCATCTAGCTCCTGTACATATTGCTGCTGCCATCATGGAATAGAAACTGCCATTGGCACTACAGCTGCGGGATATTCTGATCAAGTGATCGATTACCAACCAATGACGAAGACAAACATCTGAACGGATGGGGGCTTGGTCATGTAATAGCCATCGGCCGGTTCAAGTTAGGCCTGAGTTAGATTGGGGGTTTCCTGCGTTGCGAAGGCAAGTGTGGAGGTGCAGCCATCTGTGTGTAAAGCCATCCCGAGTAATTGACCACACCGTGGGGGTTCTATAGGTCGAGTGGATTTGTTTGGAAAGCACCTCGGGGGTGTGAGCTGCAGAATGTCGCTCCGCGTCCACTGCTTCGCCGCCACCGCAGTGGGGGACGTTAAAGGTCCCAATGACCTCGATTGAAAACGAGTCGGACATTGTGTTCTGACGTCAAGTGCCACATTTTCCAATTTAAATTGGAAAGACCAATAAGCTTTGATTTTTAATCTATATATTTAAATGTTACCAGATAAGGCCCACAGAGCTATAGAGCTCTTTATCAGAAGTGATCTGGTCACAAATAATAGCTCGATGAAGTGGCTTATGTGGAAATTTCTGTCATCCATGTTTCTAAATGTGGAGGGGAAAAACGGGAGGACCGAGAGAAAAATCCACGTGGCCATGGAGGGAGGACTATATGCAAACTACAGATATACACCAGGAGTCCGGGTTGGGATCGAAGCCACGATTTACTGCATAGCAGGCAGACTGCTGCCCAATCAGCAAATCGTGTTCACCTCATTCCATAGGGGTGGCTGCCATCTGCAGGTCTCAATGGCGTAAAAATTAACAACTGTGTAAATGAAAGTGATCATTATTCGCCACCTCCCATGTGAATTTAACGCAAGTCTATTCACGTCAATAGGAGTTGTGTGGTGTGTAAGCATCGCCATTGGGTAGACAAATGCAGTCGGGTGTGGTGCTGGCCACCCACCCCCTCATCCGGTGCTCACTAATGGCACTTTGCCATAAACAGTTTGCTCAAGGCTATACAGGGGATCTGTCTTGCAATGTGTGTCAATTTACACACTTGCAAGCGAGCCGTCCACACTCAAAGGTGAACTGTCTTAATCTGAGAAAATAAACCTGGACAGGCGGCGCCATAGCACCACTTTGTGGAGAAGTCAACAGCGGTCATTTATAGTCATCGCTGCCATATAAATCTCCAGGGCTGTGTACGGGAGATGATCACCAATGCTCATTTGAGGCCTGTAATACAGCACTGTCGAGGCAGCCCAGGGTTGGTGGACCGCACACCAATGTCAAAGTTCCTTCCGTTGGGTGTCGTGGAGTGATCCATACCCTGACTCGCCAGGAGGTGGTGGTACAGCAAAATGTGGATGCCACCTGTTCTGCCTCGATGGGATAGTGTTTTCTCTGGGTGCTCTGGTCTCCTCCCATGCATATAATTAATTGGCTGATAACACCTTGATATTTATAAAACCGCAGAGCTTGGGCAATTGTTGGTAGCATTGGCTCCTCGGCCACGTGGCTGCTGTTACTTACCCGCTCTTGTGGTTCCTCCGCGAGCCCTTCTGAGTGGCGATGCGTTCCCCACGTTGGCGCGATTGTAACTCTCTCTGCGTTGTGAAACGTGGCCTTCCCCTGCCTCCCGCAGCGCCTGACCAAGCACACAAAATTTGTGCGCGACCTGATCCGCGAGGTGTGCGGCCACGCGCCCTACGAGCGCCGCGCCATGGAGCTGCTCAAGGTGTCCAAGGACAAGCGCGCGCTCAAGTTCATCAAGAAGCGGGTGAGGGCCCGGCCCCGGCTACTGACCCTCCGCGCAAACACTCGCCCCCTCCTCCCCACGCTCTCCTCAAAACCCTCGCCCCCTCCTCCCCACGCCCTCAAAACACTCACCCCCTCCTCAGTTGCGCTGCTCGGGATTTGTGCTGTGTCCGATCCGTGTCGTTTGTCTCCACCAGCTTGGCACCCACACCCGTGGGAAGAGAAAGCGTGAGGAGCTCAGCAACATCCTGGCCGCCATGAGGAAGGCTGCCTCCAAGAAGGAGTGAAGTCCCACCCCTCCCCCCCCACTCTTCAATAAAAACCGTGGACTATTGGAAGCTTGCTATGCTGCTTGTCTATGTGTTGAGATGAAAATAATCTAAATGTGGACTGAGATTGTGAACTGGGTATTGGATGCAATCACAACGTCAACAATGTCAATTCGATTTTTTCTGCAAAAAAATCAAATTGACATTTTCCCACAGACAATTAGATTTGCTCTGTCCCTGTGGTTTCAAGTTTGATTTATGTCAAGTTTCATTTATTTGGTATAGCCCTGTGAGCCATGCGGCTCTTAAGTCGGGTGCAACCGCAAACAAAATATGAACATCTTCTTGGTTCCATTGGAACCTCATTTGCCAGTAAAAAATATGATAATTGTTTTTTTTACCCTTCTATCTGGCAACAAAACTGACA
>JAAXLI020002525.1:0-13012 GCA_014621495.2 Entosphenus tridentatus | reverse complement strand
GGCCAGCACCAGGCCCGGCCGTCTTTGTCTCTCCAGCAGCGATGTTTACACACCGCACCAGGTAGTCACTTTGAGGCTGAGTCGACCTATAGGAGGCTCTGGACCGGTTCAGATCGTCGTCACTGGTGTTGGTTGGCCGTGCACGGGAATCGAACTCGTTGTCGCCGTGTTTGTATTGCAGCGCGCTAACCACTGCGCCACCGCTCCCCGCACAGACGGCGCACACACACACACGCACGCACACGTGCTCTCACCGAAGGCTCGAGAGCGCTTGTTTGATCACTGAAGCCACGGCACTTCAGAGTAACAAACCGGGCAAACCAGTGCAGTGTTTGAGCCTCGCTTCGTTGTCTTTGTTCGCTTCTTGTCATCGGAGCATCCGTCCAATCAGTCGGAGATCTCCAAAGGTCGCGACCTACTGAAGAGCCGCCGTGAAGTTGAAACCCGGTCTCCGTGGCTTACACGATGATTACGAGCCCTTTGTCAATCCACCGCTGGATGAAGCCCCAGCTCCCCCCCCCCGCCCGCCGCCCCACGCCGTGTTAGTCACGTGAGTTGTTTGACCATACTTCACCACGGCGGTCAGTGCAATGCGGTTGGGGCTTGGGGGTAAGGTGGCCTGGGCGGTAGGCGGCACTTTGGATCGGTTCAGTTATCGAACCCAGGCGGCTGAGTTCATAGTGCAGTGCGCTAACCACTGCGCCGACCCATGACCGACACATGACCGACACATGACCGACACATGACCGACACGTGACCAGCTATGTTAGATACGCAGGCCGATGCGTTGCGATTATTGATCGACAGAGGACCGAGCGTTACAGAGCCGTGTCGGACTGGGCGTGAAAATTCCAGTTTATATATTTTAGGTGCATCTCGAGAGAGTGGCTAAACAAAAATGTAAACTGATTTGAATTGCAAATGATAACGAATGTCTACAAAATTGCATCTAATTCCATGACTGTGCCGATTATCAGATTTGCAAGGCGGATTTTTTGTCTATTTGATAAAATGCCAGATAAAGAAAAAACTCCACCCACCAACGCAGACTGGCAACAACATCACCAGCATTATCACCATCGTCAAGCCATGATTAATCCACTGCTGGATGAGTGCCATTGCCAAGCCGTCTCCATCCCTCGCCATTCTACGATGGACATCGCGCAGACACACGATTCGATGTCACCGCGTCCACCATCTGCTCCATCCTCACGACTTGTCACGAGACTCGGACGTCTTGCCGTGAGTCGTTTGTAAATATAATTCAGGGTGAAGATCTCTCCATTATCTCTCCATCGTCTCTCTCTCTCCGTCTCTCCACGCCGTGTCGGTCACGGAAGTTGTTTGGCCATACTTCACCACGCTGGTGAGTCCGGGTAGACGATGATGACGACGATGATGTGGGGAAGTGCAGTGGAGAGTGAGCGGTGGTGCAGCGGTTAGCGCTGCAAACCCGGCGACCTGAGTTAAATTCCCGCACACGGCCACTAATACCAGCGACGATTATCTGAACAGGTCCTGGGCCTCCCCTATGTTGACTAACCACGTAATCGGAACTGTGTGTGGTAGCATTAATCCAGCAGTTGATTTCTAAACAGGGCTGTAAATACTTTTTGGTTCTTTCGGTAAAGTCACGTAGGTATAAAATAAAATGAATCACGACGTTTCGGGCGCAACACAAGCGTCCGTCATCAGAATGGAGCCCAAGTCGCTTGTGTTGCGCCAGAAACGTGGTGATTTATTTGATTTTCTCACCTACGTGACTTTACCGAAAGAACCACAGAGTATGTATTCCTGCAGTGACGAAAGCTGCAAATCAGGGGCTGTGAACACGTGGAAGCGTGCGTAATGATGCACGCGAGAGAAATGGAGCAAATCTTCGCCATGTCTGTGTATATGTGTGTGTGGGAACGGTGGTGTAGCAGTTAGCGCACTGCGCTATAAACCTGGCGACCCGGGTTCGATTCCCGCTCACGGCCAACGCCAGTGGCGATTATCTGAACCGGTCCTGGGCCTCCCCTAGGTCGACTCAGCCTGAAATGAGTACCTGATGTGCGGTCTGTTAACATCGCCACTGGGGAGACAAAGGCGGTCGGGCGTCGTGTTGGCCACCCACCCCCTCGTGTACCGTTCCGGCCTTCATAGGTGCTCGCTAACAGCACTTGCCCCTACAGCCTGTTTAGGCTACATGGGGGATCTTTGTGTGTATACATAGTGGGTAGTGGTAGTGTAGGGGCTAGCACGCTGCGCTACGAACCCGGTGACCCGAGTTCCATTCTCGTTCACAGCCCACAAACACCAGTGACGAACATCAGAACCGGCGCTGAGCCTCCCACGTGGTTGATTCAGTCTCGAATGAGCACCTGCTGCGGTGTGCAAACATCGCCACGGGGGAGACAAAGGCGGCCGGGTGTGATCCTGGCCACCCACCACCTCGCGTCACGTCCCGGCCTTCATCGGTGCCCGCTATCAGCCCCAACAGTCTGTTAAAACTATACGGGAGCGTCTTTGCATGTATGTGTATATTCAATCGCGCACATGTATGTTTATGATCTAGCGCGCCGCGCTGCGAACCCGAGGTCGACTATATATCTGAACCGTTCCCCCGGTCCTGGGCCTCCCCTAGGTAGGCTCAGCCTCGAATGAGAACCTGATGCAGCGTGGTAAACTTCAGCGCTCGGGAGACAAAAGCGGCCACCAACCCCCTCGTGCACCGCACTTGCCCCAACAGTCTGCTAAAGCCTTTACGGGTGATCTTTGTCTTTGTTATAATATATGCCCGTCAATATTTTCTCTGCGGCAAATATATTATGTATATATATACGTGCTTGTACCTCCACTTCGACCACTGTGATTCGTTTGTCCATACTTCACCGCGCGCGTCAGCGGTTTTGTTGCCCGGAGCCACGCCCGTCCGCCTTTATCTTCCCACACCGCACCAAGTAACTCGTTTAAGGTCGAGTCGACCTAGAGGAAAACCGGGACCGGTGCAAATATCATTCGCCAACTGATGCTGAGCCGGGATTTCAGCCCCCAGGTCTCCGGATTCGTAGGGCAGTGCGCTTGGGAATCGTCTCATCAAACAGACAAAGATCCCCCGTACAGCCTCAACAAGCTGTTGAGGCAAGTGCCGTTAGCGAGCACCTCCGAAGATCGACACGGCACACGAGAGGATGGGTGGCCAGCACCACGCCCGGCCGCCTTTGTATCCCCAGTGACGATGTTTCGACACGGCACCAGGTACTCATTTGAGACCACCGAGTCGAACCCAGGCCTAGGGAGAGGCCCGGGACCGTTTTAAATGTTCGTCGCTGTTGTGAGCGGGAATCGAACTCGGGTTGGGCCGGGTTCGCAGCGCAGAGCGGTGACCACCACGACGTTACCTCCTCCCCATACCCCTCACGAAAATAAAGTACACTCAACCCCCCCCCCCCCCTTAACAATGGTAGAGAGTTGGGTGAGTGATGGGTGGTGGTGGGGGTCGTGTGAGTAAAGGGAATGGGGGTGAGGTCTTCAAGAGCTGTTCACGACGAGGCGTGGGGGGGGGGGAAGAGGAGTGAGCGAGAAAGTCGAGTTGTTTGTACTGTGTTAGGAAGTTTTTAAAGGTGTAGTGGAGACGCTAAATAAAACACGTGGCTCTATTATCGTGGCCGCGTCTCCCTTCCAGCTCCAGGCCCACTCGCTCACTCCTCACTCCTACCACCAAACCCTCCTCCAGCGGCCACAGCCATCGAGTGCGCAGGCGGTGCAACTGCGTCGATGCTCACCCCCCCCCCCCCCCCCCCGGGGGCCCGCGGTGGGGGCCCCCCCCCCCCCCCCCGGTTTTAAATCCCCCGGGGGGGGCCTGTGGGGGGGGGGGGGGGGGCCCCTAGGCGAATGGTGAATTGGAAGTTCCGTACCAATACCCGTCTGTTAGATGTGTCATTTAATTCGTTGGTCCAGGGGTATCACTCGATACATTGCAGGCCCGGTCTTCCCGGGACAGCGACAGCTGTATATGTAAACACTTCTCACCAGGTACACCACATCCAGTAGGCATCTCAGAAACGAGAATGCCGATTTTAATGACGCCATCAACTTGCAGCCACTCGCCCAACTCGCTCAACCACTCGTTCACCCACTCTGTTGCTCGCCCGGTCGCTCACTCGCTCATTCCTATGCTCGCTCACTCCGATCACACCCACTGGTTCATTCACTTCATCCGGTCGCTCACTCACCTGAATCTCTCACTGGCTCACTCACCACTCAATCACCCACTCTTTCACGCATCCACCCATTCGCTCGCAAACTCGTTCTCCCACTCTCTTACTTCCTCACGCGATCACCCACCAGATCACTCATCCCACTCGTTCACCCACTCTATCACCTGCTCACTCAATGAGCCACTCCCCCATCAGCTCACTCATCCCACTCGCTCACTTGCTCACTCACTCATTCGCCCACCCGCGAACTCGCCCACACGCTCACTTACCCACTCACTCACTCACTGACTCACTCACCCATCACTCACCCACTCGCTCACTCACACACCAGCGTACTCATTCCACTCTTTCACTTGCTCACTCACCCACTCACTCACTCACCCACTCACTCATTGACTCACTCACTCACCCACTCGCTCACTCACACACCAGCGCACTCATCCCACTCTTTCACTTGCTCACTCATTCACCCACTCACTGACTCACTCACTCACCCATTCACTCACTCACACACTCACTGACTCACTCACTCACCCACTCGCTCACTCACTCACACACCAGCGCACTCATCCCACTCTTTCACTTGCTCACTCATTCACCCACTCACTCGATTGACTAGTCACTCACTCACCCACCCGCTCAGTCACCCCACTCGACCGCCCACTCTCCCACTTGCTCACTCACCACTCAATCACCCACTCATTGACACACTCACCCACTCACTGACACACTCACCCGCTCGCTCAAACAACTCACCCACTTTTTTTAACACAAGGCAAATGGATCAATACTCAACCTCTTGATAACAGAGACCCAGGGAGGAGGCAGCTTTGATACTTGAGTTGTGACCTAACCCATCCCAATAATTGACGAGCCGTCAAACGTCATGAGTGGTCCGCCGAAAACACAAACTACGTCGGGAGAAATGTCTCATTCGGATGGGCTAAGTAATCATTTCCCATGTGCCTTTGATCTTCGGAAGTATTTAATTGGCAGTAGACCTACGGAAGCCGGCCGGTAGTTGTCACTGCAAACAGCGTTTGCAAACTCGCGTGCAAGGTGAGTGAGCGCGTGAATGAATGGGTAAGCGAGCGAGAGGAGTGGGTGAGTGAGTGTGTGAGCGAGCGAGTGAGTGACTAAGTGGGTGAGTGAACGACCCAGTGAGGGAGTGGGTGAGTTCGTGAGTGGGTGAGTGACTGAGTGGGTGAGTGAACGACCCAGTGAGTGAGTGGGTGAGTGAACGACCCAGTGAATTAATGACCGAGTGGGTGAGTGTGCGAGTGAATGGGTGAGTGAATGACCGAGTGGGTGAGTGAACCACCCAGTGAGGGAGTGAGTGGGTGAGGGAGTGAGTGCTTGTCCTCGATACAGACTTTTGGGGCAAAGTGCTGTTGGCGAGCACTTGCCCCAAAAGTCTGTGAACGCCACACGGGGGACCTTTGTCTTTGTCATCGGCAGATTGACGTCACTAAGAGGGAGCGAGACGCGAGTGTGAAACTTTTGTTTTGATTGAAGATATTTCGAGTGGCCAGGTGCTTCCGAGACCTCCCAGTGAATCTTGAGACTCACAGACTCACACATGCACACTTATACTCACACGCACAAAAGACAAAGATCCCCCGTCTAGCCTCGACAGACTGTTGGGGCAAGTGCTGTTCGCGAGCACCTATGAAGGCCGGCACGGCACACGAGGGGGTGGGTGACCAACACCACGCCCGGTCGCCTTTGTCTCCCCAGTGGCGATGCTTACACACCGCACCACGTGCTAATTTGAGTCTGAGTCGACATAGGGGAGGCCCAGGACTGGTTCACATATTAGTTACTGGTGTCAGTGACCGAACTCGGGTGGCCGGGTTCGTTGCGTAGCGTGCTAACCGCTACACTATCGCTCCCCACTCATGCACACACACACAAGCTTACACACTTCAAAAGACAATGACAAAGATCACCCGTATAGCCTCACAGAGGCTGTTGGGGGCAAGTGCTGTTAGTAGCATATCGGACCGGAGGTAATATGACGAGCAGCACACCCAGCCGCCTTCATCTCCCCAGTGCTGATGTTTACACTCGGCACAAGGTAATCGTTTTAGGCTGAGTCGACTTAGGGGAGGCCCAGGAGCGGTTAAAATGCGTAAGAATCACCACTGATGTTAGACGTGGCTTGTAGTCAAAATCGTGGGGGGGGGGGGCTGGGCTCTTGGTAAGTTTAAGTCGGGGGTCGTATGAAGTATGTACGTTGAACTTCTTTCGCACCGTACGTAGCCACCGGTGCTAATCGGAGGTGCGGGACATTGCTAATCGCTGGTCTCTGTGCAAGTCTGTGCGGTTTTGTGCAAAAGACAGATTGCCCTCGCTTTATGCGGGTTCGGTTTGCGCGAATTCGCGTTGTATATGCGGCTAAGCCTGTTTCTCTACCCCAAACGCGTTAGATCATCACGCGGTTTCAATTCCCCCGTACGATTAGAGTCCCAATTGCTGCTGGCGGTGTCGGAGCATCGACTCAAAAGTCGTGACAGATGAACTCAGACTTGGCTTCACTTATGAGCATTCCACGGGTTCTTTTAATCGCCAGGCATTCCCATAGCAATGCCGCTCATCGCGTCCGAGTCTGTGGAATTAATGGAAAGATAAAAAACAACAACAACAACAACTCGCTGTCCAGGTCCATATAATGTAGGATGATTGTGTTTGTGCTGAACCAATTGTGGAGCTTATCGGACGCACGATGGGATGGCTTGTTCTGGTTGGTCTCTCTCTCTCTATGTATAGGGTGGCACAAAAGTGCGGGCGCATATTTGATTTATTTTCACACTGGCATTACAACATGTTTATTGTTTATGCTTGAACCTTAATATTTTATCATTATTAATATCTATCTCTTTAACTTCTTTCTTTTTCAGATGCAATTCGAAGATGGAAAGAAAATGTTGCCAAACAGGAACGAAATCATAATGAGACTTCCTTTGCCAGTAGCAAGATATAGTAACAGGTTTTTACCCTTTTATCTGGCAACAAAGCTGACACCTTTATACAAGGGATCATGTTTGCATTAACCACAACACTTGCGGTTATAATGCAAACAAAAAGACAACTCTGATAATGTATGCACTGTCCTTGAAATTGATTTGTCCACACCGAGACAGCTTTTCTTAGAACCCAGTTTCACATGGTGTTGGACCAGATGACGCCAAAGGTCCAACACCATATGAGACTGGGCTCTAAGAAAAGCTGTCTCGGTGTGGACCAATCAATTTCAAGGACAGTGCATACATTATCAGAGTTGTCTTTTTGTTTGCATTTTGACCACAAGTGTTGTGGTTAATCAAACATGATCCCTTGTATAAAGGTGTCAGCTTTGTTGCCAAATAAAAGGGTAAAAACCTATTACAGGAACGAGATCAATTAGTTTTTTTATGCATGCGCAAGAAGGCAGCTTTAAACTTTAACAAGGTTTGAAATTAATTTCAAAAGAGATGTCACGTTTCATGCATTTATGTCAATGGCAGCGAGAATTCATATTTGTTGAAATCAATTAAAGAACCCTCTGTGATTTGCTAAAACAAATACATCATCCAGTTGTTTGGGTTAGATCTCGTAAATATAAAAATGTGTCGTTAAAACCCGCCACCACCCGACACAGCCAACTAGTAAGGGTTGTCACGTAAACAGAACGTGCCAATTCGTCACTAGTACAGCAACACCGGTTGTGTGTTGGAGAGCCAAGCCACAACATTTACAATCTGAGTACGACGTTTCGCCAGTAATTACAACTAGCAGCATCAGGCGACAACCAGATTTGTGGAGGAAAATTATCCTGCCCGTGGAGTTTAGTCAGTTTAACACGTAGTAACCCAAAAAAACTGTATCATGTCGTTGACGAGTTTGCTCCCTATTGATATTCCAACTTAGTTTTTCGCACGTGGTCTACGAGCCGTACGGCAGAATACGTGTAAAGATACAGCAGCATCGTACGTCCTTGCTCACGCCACTGCTACTCGTCTATTTATCGTGGCCTTACCCGCTATGACAATGGCCAAGAAAGATTGTCTTGGAAGACGTGGGAATAAACCCACTGGTTACCCCACCCCCACCACCGGCTGTGGTTGTTTCTACTGCCGCGCCAGGAGATTGAGGCAGGGGACCTCGGAACTGAAACGCCCAACTGATCACAGAACTCAAAAAAATCGCCAATGACAATTCTTAAATTCGTTCAAAATATTCTTGGTTCTTTCGGTAAAGTCACGTGGATAGAAAATAAAAGTAATGAAATAAAAATGAGTTGAAAATAATGAAAGCAAAAAAACCACGTGTTTATTTTATTATTTTTATTTTATATCTTCGTGACTTTACCTAAAGAACGAAGAAGATGAATTCCTGCAGTCACGAAAGTTTTAAGTCAAACTCGTTCAAAATAAAGTCTCTAAAAGAGCTCGCAAAAATTTCCGACGCCGACTGCATTGCAAGCCGTCGTGGCGGGGTATTGGTCAAAAGTTTTCAATTGGCAATAATCACACCTCGGATAAACCTCATCGGCTACGATACTGCCGCTAGCCATCGACCGCCCTCTCTTACGCGACGCGGCCCTACCTGAACGCCATGGGTGCCAGTCGAATACCGAACAGAAATACGCCAATAGAAATAACTAATTTTTTTTGTTTAAATAATACACGATTTGAGGTTATATATACTTCATGTTTTTTTGAAGGCCATAGTCAATCTCTCGACTAATTGGCTGAGGAAATACGATGTGCATACCTCTGACCGCGTGTGCCGCTGGACGGGAGGTTTGGTGACGTCATTTATTTCTACAAAAGGGTCGAGTTAATTCTCGTCGATTTATCGTCCCAGCTCAGACCACCGCTGGATGGGAATCTTTTATCGGGAGCTCTATTACAGGTGTACTATATTTGTTTAATCAAAGGTACATATGCGTTGGGTATACATACAATGTACGCGCAGCATGTATGCAATTATGTACTAAAAATGTTTGTCGCGAAATTGAAAAACTGCGATATATTTTCGTAGACTATATACACATAATGTCCGCCTGACTAAATATCGTGATTATCGTTGCTTGTTAAATTTAAATCTCTAAACCAGCACTGACCGCGCATTTGCGTGGGACGCACGGGCGGAGAGGGGATGGGGGGGCGTGACGTCATCACGCACGAAGCGGGATGCGGCTGACGTCAGCACGCACATGTGCGCGGTGACGTCGCCACCGCCAGTCCGCACAATTTTTTTGTTCAATTAGATCGTGTCAACTATTAAATGCTCTGACATTTTAAATGAAAGAGCAATTGGTTACGTTCCACACTAACCGTGTTTAAAGTTCTAACAATCATCATGACATGTGCCGTAAAAAAATAAAACTCAACACGACGTTTCGGGCAATGTCCCTTCTCCACAGCACGTAATTGTTTATTTTTAGCAGCACGTAATTGTTTATTTAAAAATCGCCCGCTGGATGTATTAACGACACGCTGTGCGCGTTGTTAGATCGTGGAGTTAGAACACGTGCTGGTTTAACAAACTTACTCGGTCGCAGGATTGTGTTGGCGTGAACTGAAAAGAAATAAAATAAGAAGCACAAAAACACGAAGATCACATTGCGCAACGCGATGACAAAGTTATCGCGATAACCGTCATATCGTGAACAGTCATATCGTATCGCGAAATATCACAAAACTAAATGGGAACACGCCTGGCATATGGCACGCATGCAGAGGCATATATCTCGAGACACGTGGGACATAGATACATCACAGTATAAGCGAATGACTCGCAGTGGGTAACAAGGAGATGACTGGCAGAATGAACCCTCCTCCCCCAGCACGCGGAGCAAAACGTCGGACATCATGCCGAATAAACACGCGGTACGACCTCGCAGATTTGTCCACAACTCCTGGCTGCTGCTGCTGCTGTGAGCGCAGCGGTGGGTTTGCAAATTCCGTCATCATCAGCGTCATCAGCATTTCAGTCGTCTCGTTGACGAGGGGCGAACGAAGCGCACTCGAAAAAAATTAACCCGTAAAAACAAAGTTTTTCACTATAAATCCTTTATATGCGTGGCGGATAGAGTCCTCTCGTCCTCTGGCTTGAGATGGCTGCCACCTATGGGTCAGATGATTGCCTGCCACCATTAAGCAATTGGTAATTAAATAAAAAAAAATCCTAAAAAGTGTAAAATTTTGGAGAAAATTTTTTTTCACGAAAATAAATTGTCACGCACAACGAGTCTGTGTGCAAAATGTCAGCTCGATTGGATCACGGGAAGTGGGTTAAAAAACGACCGAAAGATGTGCACGGTCGTAAGCGCGCAAGCAAGCAAGCAAGTGAACTTAATATAAAGGATTTAAAAATGCGAGGCTTTTGTCCGCAAATGTGTGGGTCGTCTCTTAGCCACATCTAAACGTGCCGTGGGTCTCCCTTGGCTACATCTACAAATAATGTGGGTGGCTCTTAGCTAAATCAAAAACAATGGTGCGAGTCTCTATTCAGCGAAATCTAAAAATGTTATGGGTTTCTCTTAGCTAAATCCCAAAACGTTGTGGGTTTCTCTGAGTCAAATCTAACAATGCTGTGAGTCTGTCTCTCTTAACGAAATCTAAACGTGTTGTGGGTCTGTTTCTCTTGACTAAAGCTAACAATGCTGTGAGTCTGTCTCTCTTAACGAAATCTAAACATGTTGTGGGTCTGTTTCTCTTGACTAAATACAAAAAATGCTGTGAGTCTGTCTCTCTTAACTACATCTAAAAATGCCGTGGACCTCTCTGAACTAAATCTAACAAAGTTCCCAGTCTCTGTTAGCTCAATCAAAACACAAAATCGCGTGGGTCTCTCTTGAGCTAAATCTCAGCATGCTGTGAGTGTGTCTCTGAGTCGTACCAAAAAAACGACGCTGATCGTGTCCGGACACCCACAGCAGTGGCTGTGCCTCGTGGCAGGGCAGCAGGGTGTGGTGATGGGGCGCAGTGGGTATGAGGGCATGCCCGCTGCACGCGGATTAAACTGCTAATTAAAAGCAAAACACTCCAGCGAGACGCATTGATTAGATTCGGAAACTGCACATCCTTTCATTTTGTCGCTCACACGCAGAAAAAAAAAAGACCGGGTACCCGGTTGGGTGCTCACAAACCGGCGGCCTGGCCAAGTGTGAAGGCCCTGGGTAGGAGTGCTGGCACGGTGTGTGTGCGTGTGTGTGCGTGTGTTACTGTGTGTGTGTGTACGTGTTGCTGTGTGTATGTGTGTCGTGGGGAGCGGTGGTGTAGCGGTTAGCGCTGCGCTACGATCACGGCTACCGGAATTCGATTCCCGCTTACGGCCAACATTGGTGACGAATTTCTGAACCGGCCCTGGGTCTCCCCTAGGTCGACTCAGCCTCAAATGAGGACCCGGTACTAGGTGCAAACGTTGCCACTGGGGAGACAAGCCGGTCGGGCGAGGTGCCAGCCAACACACCGCCTCGGCCTTCATAGGTGCTCGCTTACAGCACTTGCCCCAACAGTCTGTTAACGCTATACGGGGCATCTTTGTCGTCATATGTTCATTTCTTCGCCAGTACGTGTGTGTGTTGTGTAGATGTGCAAGTGTATGTGTGTATGTGGGTCTTTGTCTTTTGCATGTATGTGTGTGCGTATATATGTAAGTTTACAAAGACAAAGATCCCAATTTCGCTTAAATAGAAGTGTTGTTAGCGAGCACCTATGAAGGCCGAGGCGGTGTGTGGGCCAGCACCCAGCCCGACCGCCTTTGTCTCCCCAGTGGCAATCTTTGCACCTAGTACCGGATACTCATTTGAGGCTGAGTCGACCTAGGGGATACCCAGGACCGGTTAAATTAATCGACATTGTTGTACATTTACGCACGCGTGAACGCATTGTGAATGTGTTTAGGTACATAGGCACGCATGTAGTAGGTGTGTGTGTATGTACGTATTACGGTTGTTAAAATCGGAAGGGTGTTTTTGTAATAACCGGTAACCAAATGGAAAAAAGCTGCCGGTAAGAACCAGTTTGTGTCGAGGGCCACCAGAGCAGAGATTCACCAATCACGAGAGACAAAGGCGGGGGGTGTGGTGCTAGCCAATCAACAACCTCGTGTACCGTTCCGGCCTTCATAGGTGCTCGCTAACAGCACTTGCCCCAACAGTCCATACAGGGGGGGGCAGAGACTTTGTATATGTGGTGAGCGCGCTGCGCTACGAACCCGGCCACACGAGTTTGATTCCCGCTCACGGCCAACGCTAGTGACGATTATCTGCACCGATCCTGGATCAACACCCCAGATCGACTGATCCGCAAATTAGAAACCTAGTCCGGTGTGTAAGCATCACCACTGGGGAGACAAAGGCGGCCGGGTGTGGCGCTGGCCACCCAACCCCGTCGTGTGCCGTGCCAGCCTTCGTAGGTGCTCGCTAACAGCACTTGCCCCAACAGTCTGTGAAGGCTACACGGGGGATCTTTGTCTGTGTGTTGCGCGTGTGTCTGTTGGGGGGTGTAAGTTGCTGTTCTCGGCGTCACTCGCCGCTTCCTGAACTGTCCACTCGACCTCAAAGCGCACAAAGGCGGCTCCTTCTCAAAGACGCGCAATGTCGACTGAAGAGAAGACAGAGCACATGCCCACACCCCCCACACACACACACACACACCCCCCCCCACACACACACCCCCCACACACCCCCTACACACACACACCCCACACACCCCACACACACAACCCCCACACACAACACACACAACCCCTATACACACACCCCCCACACACACAACCCACACACACACACCCCACACACACAACCCCCACACACA
>JAAXLI020002524.1:0-13013 GCA_014621495.2 Entosphenus tridentatus | reverse complement strand
TTAGTGTGTATGTAAGTGTACGTGTTAGTGTGTGTGTGCATTAGTGTCCATGTATGCTTTGGCGTGCATTTATCTTTAAGCATGGTAACAAAAAATGCGTTTGCGTGTCTGTGCGTTGTGTTCAAGCACCTCCGTACGTGTGTACATGTGTGTACACGTGTGTACACGTGTGTACATGTGTGTACATTGTGTGTACATGTGGCTACAATGTCGTGTCTGTCTCGTGACATGTGGGCGCATGCGTGCACGTGGCCGTTCCTCGTTACTCGATTATGTAATCACGCATCGATGTTTGCATTTGCTGACCGTACGACGTACCCATGAGCATCAACTCCACAGTCCTAAGTCACGAGTACATCATCCGCCGTGAATCTAATTGTCGTATCACTCATCATCTATACGATCCAGATGGCATTCCTGGAAGACTTGGCATGGCTCTATGTGGCAACGCGGCACGTGTCGGGGAGAAGGGGGCAGATCCTCTATGGTAGCGGTGGGGAACGGTCCGGCCCGCGGGCCGTATGAGGCCCGTTGGCCGTACGAGGCCCTCGGAGTCATTTGGTCTCTGGCCCTGCCAAGGCAACTGCAGGCGGGACTCGAAATTCAACAAATCTCGGAGCAAACATGGAAAAGCAGTTGCGAATAGCAGCAGCAACATCATCAATAACCAGCTAACAACATCACACGCCTCGCCAAAGAGAAGCGGCTCCAGCCATCGCATTAGGGGGCGAGTTAATGAAATGTTTGACCGAATATAACAACGGGCTACATTTTTAAGTTGATCATTTCGTACGGCCCGCGAATGATGTTATAAATTATCCAAATGGCCCTTGGCAGACAAAAAGGTTCCCCACCCCGTGTCGCCCCACGAAAGCTTCAACTCGAGATTCTAACAGACTGTTGGGGGCCAAGCGCCGTCATCGGGAAGGGCGCACGAGGTGAGGTGATCGTCCGCCGTTGCGATACACGCACACCGCACCAGGTGCTCGTTTTAAGGCTGAGTCGAGCTAGGAGAGGCCCAGGGGACCCGGCTCAGACAATCGTCTGGCGCTCGCCCCTGCTACGCTACCGCGACCCGCACACGCGCGCCACCCTCTCGATCAACCACGCAGGGGATACGCGCGCCCACGTGTGTGGCTTCTTGACATCAACAACAACAACAACAAACAGCGATGACAGTCAAAATAATAATTTACAACCCTTTTGTTAATCCACTGCTGGATGAGGGCCTCCCCACAGCTAATGGGAGGAGGGAGTTGGGGGGGGGCAGTTGACTGACCATACTTCACCCCCACTGGCTTCTCGCCATCACTATATATACACACACGCACGTACACACACGCGCACACACTCACGCGCACACACACGCGCACACACACACGCGCACACACACGCACACGCGCACACGCGCAGACACTCACACACACTCACGCGCACACACACGCACACACACACGCGCACACACACACGCGCACACACACGCACACACGCGCACACACACACGCGCAGACACTCACACACACTCACGCGCACACACACGCGCACACACACACGCACACACACACACACGCCACTACACACACACACGCACACACACACACTACACACACACTACACACACACTACACACACACACTACACACACACACTACACACTGCACACACGCACACACTACATACACACACGCACACGCACAAAATTCATTTCCCCAACTGCCCCGAATCCGCTCGTGGCATTAAGTGCAGCTCTGTTCGCTCTGTGCGCCTCGTCCCCAGCGGAGCGGCACCGGTCGCCAGGCCCCTCAGGCCCTCCTCGGCTGAGCCGTGTGCTGGGCAGCAGCAGGGAGGACGAGGATGAAGAGGAGGAGGATGAGGAGGAAGAGGATGAAGAGGAGGAGGAGGAGACATCTGCCAGCGAGAGTTTGCCTCGCGATGCCAACCGCTCCCACCCAAACACCGACTTGCTCGAGGGCAAGCGCTGCTTCGCGACCACCTCCTTTGTTCATTCCCCCCCTCACCCCCTCCCAGTGCTGATGCTAATCACACGCCGCACGCGTGAAAGTCAACTCAGGCCGTGTGGTGGTGTTCGGAGGGAGATGGTGGAGAGGGCCCAGAAACAGGTTCAGATATTTCTTTTACCGGCGTTGGCCGTGACCGCGAATCGGACTTCGGGCTGGCTGAGCGCAAGGGCGGTGGAGACACCAGGTGGCACTCGTCCCTTTGTCCACCCGTGAGTCGCTCCCTACCGGCACGGCGCGCTAACCGCTGCGCCACCGCTCCTCGGGCACGCGCGCGCGTGCGGCAGTCAGGCTGACGCCTGCCAGTGGCTACGTCGTCCGACTGTGCCCCACACACACAGAGATCCATCTCCTGCTGCTGCTGCGCGGGTGGTTACACGCACTTCCACCACTCGGACCTGGTCTCCCCAACTCAGCCTCTGAGTCTCTGAGTCTTCGCCGAACAAAGTTCCATTCATGGGCCTCCACCAGCGAGAGTTTTTTTACGTGGCCACCACCACCACCACCATCACCACCAACAACAACAACAACAACAACCGCCATTCGCCACTAAGTGGCGGGGACGTCACCACGGCTCTCGTGCCAGGCCACGTGCACGTTGAGGCCACGTGCAGTGTCGAACGCCCGCTGGCAGCGGGAAGGTCACGGGTCACACCCAGCAGGTGCCACGGGTTCACCATCAGCCTTCCTCCTCCTCGTCCTCGTCCTCCCCGCACCAGCGCGCACTCACCACCACGACCACCGGCTCGTGCGGGACGACAGAATGCCCAGGGGATCCAGCAGATCCACGTAGCCCTCGCGACCCTCCTCATCCCCTTCCTCCCCCTCCTCCTCGTCGTGCCCCCTCCTCGTCATCGGCGCCACCTCGTCTGGCGAGCGACTGTCGGCACGGGGCTCCTCCATCCACGGGACTCCGGCTTCGGAGTCCTCGAGCGGCACGGAGTTCACGACGGGCAGGAAGTGAGACAGGGGCGGTGGCGGCGGCGGCGGCCCTCGGGCGAGCGGCCACTCGTGCTGCTGCTGCTGCTGCTGCGGATCCATCGGCAGCTCCTGGTTTGGCTGCTGCTGCTGCTGCTGGCGATGTTGTTGTTGTTGTTGATGTTGTTGTTGGTGGTGGTGGTGTCGTGGAGCGGCCGCGCTGAGCGACACGACGGCGTGGTGCCTGCCGCCACGGTACAGGTTGTAGCCGTCAGGCAGCAGCGACTCGCGGAACGTGCAGTCCACCTCGTCGAACGACACCTGGCGGGGGGGGGAGGGGGGGGGGAGGGACAAAGGTGGTCGGGGCTGTGAGCTCGCCGTACTTGAGAATCCGGTGATGATCGCCGGAGGCTGCGCGGGATTTAAACGCGCGGATTCGAACCTCTCGCGCGGGGAGCTTTTGGGGTTTACACCATTCGAACCTCATTTGCCAGTAAAAAATATGATAATTGATTTTTTTTACCCTTTTATCTGGCAACAAAACTGACACTTTTTTTTTGCAATGAGTCATGTTTGCATAGATCACAATACCTGCAGTCATAATGCAAACAAAAAACATAACTTTGATAATGTATGCACTGTCCTTTTGGCGTCATGTGGTCCAACACCATGTGAGACTAGGCTCTAAGGAAAGCTGTCTCGGGTGTGGACCAATCATTTTCAAGGACAGTGCATATATTATCAGAGTTGTGTTTTTTGTTTGCATTATGACTGCAGGTATTGTGGTCTATGCAAACATGACTCCTGGTAAAAAAGGTGTCAGTTTTGTTGCCAGATAAAATGGTGAAAAAAAACCAATTATCAGCTTTTGGGGTGTCGGCTGAGCGTCTCCAGACACGGGCATTATGGACCCCCCCCCCCCTCCTTGACACAGGGCGGCTTATTAACCCTAATCCCACGGAATGGATACGAGAATGAAACGCGAATTAAAAAAAGTATATATAATTATTGAAATTCTGGTCGGCGCGTTTTTCATTTGTTTTTTTGTTTTGGGGGGGGGATGGGTGGTGAGAAATCGTAGCCGATATTTTTGAATTTCGAATCGGGTCCCGTTCTGAGAAAAAAGAAAAAAAAACATCGACGCCCATGCGAACAGCTCCATGACGAGAGCGCTGTCGTCATCCCTGCCAGGGGGGGGAGGGGGTGTGGAGAGAGGGCGGATCGTGGCGTGGAGCGCCGCGCGTTTCACATTCGCGTCGCGCGAGTGACGGAGTGCGTCTGGGCGACCCAACTTTCGCGGAAGACTGAAGCGACTTTCTCACGGCACAGGAGAATTAAACAAAACAAGGACCACGCACACGAATCCCAATTATCGAGGAATTCCTCGGCAAGTCCCCGAGTCGATGGGTCTCTGTGTAGGTGTGTGTTGGGTCTCTATGTGAGTCTATAGGTCTCTGTGTAGCTGTGTGGTGGGTCTCTATGCAAGTCGATGCGTCTCTGTGTAGGTGTTGGGTCTCTATGCAAGTCTATGGGTCTCTGTGTAACTGTGTTGGGGTCTCTATGCAAATCTATGGGTCTCTGTGTAGGTGTGTGTTGTGGGGAGCGGTGGTGTCGTGGTTAGCACGCTGCGCTCACGGCCAACACCAGTGACGATTACCTGAACCGGTTCTGGGCCTCCCCTAGGTCGACTCAGCCTCAAACGAGTACCCGGTGCTGGGTGTGTAAACATCGCCACTAGGGAAACAAAGGCGGTGGGGCGTGGTGCTGGCCCACCCACCCCCTCGTGTACCGTTCCGGCCTTCATAGGTGCTCGCTAACAGCACTTGCCCCTACGGTCTGTTAAGGCTACACGGGGGATCTTTGTCCTTGTTGGGTCTCTATGCGAGTCGATTCGTCTCTACGTGCGTCTCTGTGCGCGTGTGCGTCTCTGTGCGCGTGCAGAGCCGAGGGCACGCGTCAAGGTCGACGAATTTTCCGAGGCTGACACCAGCGGCGCTGAATCATTTCGATTCGCCGCTCCGAACCGCCAACCCTTTGCGATAAGTTCGCCCGTGGTGGGTTGCGTGTATCGCCGCGCTCACCTGCCCGTAGAGCCTGCCCGTAGGGTCCATGCAGAGGTAGCGGCGAGACTTGAGCCCCCTGATGACCACCACACCGCGAGCCACCGCCTTCATCTCCAGCAGACCTGGCGAGACACGACGGCAGGAGGCGCTTAGGGGAAGGCCCCGTCCCGTAGAACAGCGACACCGCAGAGATCAAGATGGCCCAGTGTGGCCTTGGTGGGGCAGAGGGCCGTTAGCGAGCACTTGACACGATAACTATTCGACTAAAAATATATATTTTTTGGCCCAGGTAAGGTCCACTCAGCCATGTCGCTTTTTGTTCGGAAGCGAACTGGTCACCGCAAATGAGAGCTCGGCGCGGTGGCTTATCGCGCGTGGAAATCTATAGCAGCCAAATGCTCGAAACGCGCGTTTCTGGGAGGGAAAACCCCGGAGAGAAATCGACGGGACCACGGGAAGAAGATGCAAACTCCACACGCGCACAAGCGTCAGGGTCTACGCAACAGCTTCTATACGCCACAAAGTGGTGGTTACGTCACCTCGGCTCCCGTGACAGGCTAGGTGTGCCCTTGAGGTCACTCTAAGTGTTCAAGGCTCGCTGCTGGCAGGAAGTCACGGAACAGAGGCGGGTAACCAAGGGTTGACTGACTGAGATGCATGCACCACCTGCGTCCCCTGCCTTGCCAACAGTGGGTACAGTCAGCCAATATCACTCACACAGGCAGACTCACAACACGCTCACAATCCCACACTCAACTCGTTTGTAACAAATACCGCATACACTCACACACACACCCCCCCCACACACACACTCACACAGAGAGACTAACAGAGACTCACCCCCCCACACACAACACAGACAAAGATCGCCACCCCCACTCCCCCTTGTAAATCCCTTAACAAATTGTTGGGGCAAGACGTGTTAGCGAGCTCCTGTTAAGGCCGCAGCTGCGACGGGACCTCGAGCGAGACGAGACGGGGGCCCTCTCTCTCTCTCTCTCGCATCGCAACGATTTGTGCTGCTTCGAACGTCCCAAATGATGGGGGCACTCACTTTGGTGAGCTGTCATTTGTGGTGGGCAGGTCGTTGCTGAAAAATAAGCTGTGGTGGGGAGCGGTGGTGCAGCGGTTAGCACGCTGCGCTATGAACCTGGCGATCCGGAGTTCGATTCCTGCTCACGGCCAACACCCAGTGACGATTATTTGAACCGGTCGTGGGCCCTCCCCTAGGTCGACTCAGCCTGAAATTAATACCTGGGGCGGTGTGTAAACATCGCCACTGGGGAGACAAAGGCGGTTGGGCGTGGTGCTGGCCACCCACCCCCACGTGTGCCGTTCCGGCCTTCATAGGTGCTCGCTAACAGCACTTGCCCCTACAGTACGTTAAGGCTACACGGGGGATCTTTGTATGTGTGTTTGTATGTGTTTGGGTGATTTTTTTGCCTTTGCTGAATTTTTACACCCACGATCGCGTTTTTGTTTTGTTTGTCGTTGTAACTTTTTAATCCCGTGCCCCTACTGGACATTTGTGAACCAAAGAGCTTCATAGCTCATCGGATTCCTCCAGTATAAAATAAATATTCTGATATCCTCAGTGGTAACGGGGGACGCGGGGTTCAGAGAGCCAGCCAGCGGCTGTGCGGCCGAATTTAACTGGCTTCTGATTTCAGGGCACGACTGTCACATTTTAAAAAAAAAATTTGGAATTCACCACACAGCTGAGGTCCGTGCCACAGACTGCCACGGGCACGGATCACAGCATTCCATCGCCGCTTCCTGCTTGCGTTGGCCACAAGTTCTTCACCATCATTATATAACGCGGAGGGCATGTGCTCGCGATTAGGGGCTTGGTTATATTGAAGTAGGGTCAGGCCGAATCAGGACGATACCAACGCAACGTAGCAACGTTCAAACGAGTAATTGTATTTTTAGCAGCGAGGATTTGTGTGTTTTTTTTTTATCAGCGCCGCGATTGGCCGGGTTCACCACCACCACCACCACCACCCACCCCCACTGCCCCGGCTTTGACACTGACAGTGGGAAAAAGACACCAACAACAACAACAACGAAACGTGGAACAAAACGTTGAAAAGTGTACAGAGAAGCGTGGGGAGAGCAGGAGAAAGAAAGTGAGAGGGAGAGAGAGAGAGCCACGACACGGAGAGACAGCGGGAGGAGACGTGCGGATTTTGAGAACGCACGCCGATTAATGGGGGGCTCTTCCATAACCGTTAAGGGGGGCCACGTGTGTGCCAGGGCAGAACGCGTCACGGCCAGAAGGGAAGACGACGATGATGATGGCGGGTGGTCGAGACTCACGAATGGAGTGGCTGCCAGGGAATGGAATGACACGCGGTCTAAGAGCACGTCCACCGGTAGGAGATGGAGCCGATGATGAAATCGGCTCCATCTGGAGCCGATGATGACATCGCCAGCAGCCGCTGGGTGTGTCGCTACATCCCCAGGATCGTGAGAGGCCTCGGTGGCTTGGTGGAGACGAAGGCCTTCAAGCAGCAGTGGGTTGACCACGACTACTGCTGCTGAAGATGATGATGATGTCGCACTTTCAATCCTCGCAGCGCTCTCTCTCTCTCTCTGCCCGTGTGCGCCATCCGTTGACCCACTCAGCCCACCACCCGCCTCCTCCCGTGCCACGGGCCACACTCGCGAGAGGGCCACACGGCACGGCACTCCGTCCTCGACCTCGTTGTTGTTGTTGGCAGGCAGCACTAGGCCAGGGGCTGGCGCGCATTTGGAATCGGAGCGCTGCTGCCGCTGCCGCTGCTGCTGCTGCCGTGTTTGTGCCGTGATCCTTCTCCCGTCGAGGTCAGATCGTTGGCAGGGAGAGCACGCGACGATTGGAGCGGGCGTTGTTTAGGAGCCCCCCCCCCATCCTAATTAAACATTAAGGGACGGGGGGGGGGGTCCGAGCGTCACTCACGTGACTTTTTTGATTGTTGTTAAACATCCTCAGGGTCCACGTCACGCCACGTGAGTGAGGGCTGACGGACACCGTAGGCTGATCGTGGTGCCGAGAAGTTGGTTGTAGTCTCGTGCACTCCCCCCCACCCCCCCCATGGAACAAGGTTTAGGCTGCAGGGACGCACAAAGTGACTGAAGGTGATGGTTCAGGTTTGCGGGGTTTACTTTGTTCAACCAGGCGGCGAGAACTCGAGAGCCCACGCTGGGGGTGTCACCCACAAAGGTGAACCGGGTCACCGACATGGCCAAAAGCAATCGCGTAAAAAAAGAGGCGACGCTCAGTCGACGAAGCGAACGTAAATCCGTACCAAGAACAAGAGCCGTACGGTAGAATGAATATGAAACGGTCACACATGAACAGAAGTCAACGTGAAATTACAAATTAGTTTCCTCGAGCGAAATTTGTTTCGCTCGGGCAAAATGACTTTTTGAAAACTTTTCGCCGTCAATTTTTTTTTCACTTTGCAGAAACGTACACAACGGACCAGTTGCACGCCGAGTGTCAACAGACACGGCTATCTGTCGAGCGCCCGCTGGCAGGAGGTCACGGGGCAGACCCAGCAGGTGCCACGGGTCGACTGACTGAGATGAGTGCATGGCTGATGCACCACCTGTGCCCCCTACTGTGCCAATTTGCTGTTCTTTAGCCACCCGGCGCTCCACTCGTTGTTATGAGCGTCGCCATACATACACACACACACACACACAAAGACAAAGACCCCCCGTCTAGCCTGTACCAGATATTAGGGGCAAGTGCCGTTAGCGAGCACCTATGAAGCCCGGCACGGCACACGAGGGGGTGGGTGGCCAGCGCCACACACACACACTCGAAACACACACACCAACACACACACACTCCAACACTCACACACACTCCCCCCACACACTACACACTCCCCACACACCAACACACACACACCAACATACACACACACACCACTACACTCTCTCCACACACAAAGACAAAGATCCCCCGTATAGCCTTGGCAGACTGTAGGGGCAAGTGCTGTTAGCGAGCACCTATTAAGGCCACACACACCAACACTCACACACACACTCCCCACACATACTGCACACACCATACACTACCCACACACACACACCAACACACACACACCAACACACACACACTCCCCACACACACCAACACACACACACACACACACCAACACACACATACACTCACACACACACCAACACACACACACACTCCCCACACACACTCTCCCCACACACACCAACACACACCAACACACACACACACACACTCACACACACACACACCAACACACACATACACACCAACACACACACTCCCCACACACACTCCCCACACACACTCCCCACACACACACTACACTCTCCCCACACACACCCACCCCCCCCCCCCCCCACACACCCCGCCCCCCCCACGCACCCACGACACCCCAGACCCACCACCACCCACCCACTCCCCACACACACCAACACACACCCACACCAACACACACATACACACACACAACCCACACCACCCACCCCACCCAACACCAACCACCCCCCCCCCACCTCCCACAACCCACGCACGCGTAACGCACGCCCCGCCACTCACTGTGCGCGCTCTGCCTCTCCACGCCGTCCACGCTGCCATCGTCCCGCAGACGCAGGTGAGCCGCCCAGGCCGGGTGGCTCCGGCTGGCCGTGTACAGGTGCCTCAGTCGCACCTGTCCGCCCCAGCCGTTGTCCAGGTGAGGGCTGGAGTCACGTGCCGGTCGAGGCGGCGGGCGCGGTGCCGCGCGAGCGACGCGCGGTGTCGCCACCGATGCGAGCAGGTAACAGGCTAAGAGGGCTCCGCTTGCTCCCATCGCGTTGTCGTCTTGCAGGTGTGTGTGTGTGTGGGGTGTGCAGGTTTGTGTGTGTGTGGGGCACAGGTGTGTGTGTGGGGCGTGCAGGTGTGTTTGGGGCGTGCAGGTGTGTGTGTGTGTGTGGGGGGCAGGTGTGTGTGTGTGTGTGTGGGGCGGGTGTGTGTGTGTGGGGTGTGTGTGTGTGTGGGGCAGGTGTGTGTGTGTGTGTGGGGCACAGGTGTGTGTGTGAGGTGTGTGTGTGTGGGGCGCACAGAGGTGTGAGTCGCATAGGACGAGTGCGACAGACGCTGTTAGGGTCGTGTGTGGGATGGTGACGATGCTCTTAATAGGTGCTCGCTCACCATAATTATAATAGAGACGAGTCTGGGTGAACCTTGTCAAATGCTTGTCACCTAATTTATCACGCAGATGCAATTGCAGATATGCAGCCAGATAATCTCGCGTAGTACACAACGTGCAGCAGAGCTTGACAATGTACAATATGTATTTTAGACGGTTACATGGAGATGTGTTTTTAAATGCGTCCTCTAACCATGTACCTTCTGCTGGAATTCTAATGCAAGCGCAGAGTGTGGCACGGGCATGAGACTCTGTGGCGTGGCGAGCGGGTGAGTGAGTGAGTGGAGTGCATGGGTGGCTGAGCGGTAGAAGTGAAAGGCTGGCTGTCTGTCTGACGGTGTTTGGGAGATGCGGGGTTTTAAATCGGCCGGCCCACTGGGCGGGGTCGAGATAATGATGATGGTGGTGGTGCTGTGAGTGTGTGTGTGCAAGTGGGGAGTGAACGGGTTTATGTGTGAGTGTGTGTGTGTGCGTGGGTGCAAGCGTGAACGTGTTTGTGTGTGAGTGTGTGCGTGCAAGTATGTGTAAGAGTGAACGTATTTATGTGTGAGTGTGTGCGTGCAAGTATGTGTAAGCGTGAACGTGTGTGTGTGTGAGTGTGTGTGCGTGCGAGTGGGTGCAAGCGTGAACGTGTTTGTGTGTGAGTGCGTGTGTTGCGTGCAAGTAGGTGTGAGTGGGTATGTGTGAATCTGTGTCTGTGGGGGAGCGGTGGTGTAGAGGGTAACGCGCTGCGCTACGAACCTGGCGACCCCAGTTCGATTCTGGATCATGGCCAATACCAGTGACGATTATCTGAACCGGTAGTGGGCCTCCCGTAGGTCGACTCAGCTTCAAATTAGTACCTGGTGCGGTGTGTGAACATCGCCACTAGGGAGACAAAGGCGGCCGGACGTGGTGCTGGCCACCCACCCCCTCGTGTGCCGTGCCGGCCTTCATAGGTGCTCGCTAACAGCACTTGCCCCATCAGTCTGTTAGAGCTATACTGGGGATCTTTGTCTTTGTTTTGTCTGTCTGTCTGTGGGTGGGTGTGTGGGTGTGCGTGTGTGTGTGGGTTTGCGTGTGGGTTGGTGTGTGGGTTGGTGTGTGGGTGGGTGTGTGGTTGGGTGTGTGGTTGAGTGTGTGGGTTGGCGTGTGGGTGGGTGTGTGGGTGTGTGGGTTGATGTGGGTGGGTGGGTGTGTGGGTGGGCGTGTGGGTGGGCGTGTGGGTTGGTGTGAGGGTGAATGTGTGGGTTGATGTGTGGGTGTGTGGGTTGGTGTGTGGGTGGGTGTGTGGGTGTGTGGGTGTGTGGGTGTGTGGGTGTGTGGTTGGGTGTGTGGGTTGGTGTGTGGGTGGGTGTGTGGGTGGGTGTGTGGGGGGAGCGGTTGTGTCATGGAATGCGCGCTGCGCTACGAAGCCGGCGAACCGAGTTCCATTCTCGCTCACGGTCAACATCGGTGACTAATGTCTGAACCGGTACCGGGCCTCCCTTAAGTCGACTCAGCCTTAAACGAGTACGCGGTGTGTTAGTAAACATCGGTATTGCAAAGAACAAAGGTGGCCGGGCGTGGTGCTGGCCACCCGTATGTCCGTGCTGCCCCTTCTTCGGTGCAACTGGCTAAAAGCACTTTCTCCCCACAGTTTGTGAAGGCTATACGGGGGTTCTTTGTGTGTGTGTGTGTGCATATGACGGAAGTGTGAGTGTGTCCCGAGATTGTGCAAGGCAGGAGTGGGGTCACCCACAGCGGCGCTCCCTCGTGCACAGCAAACCAACCCGCTGGACTCATTAATCCAAGGTTCGATTTTTGGTGAGAAAAAAAAACCGATCAATGACATCGCCATCGCGTCCTTGTTTCTGATAGATCAATGCAAATCATCGGGTAGGGTGCAAGGGTTGCAGGCTCACACACACACACACAAACCCACACAGATTTGTGAAACTCTAAAAAAAAAACCCCGCGCGGATGCCAGACAGTTGCAGTGAATGTTTTATTGCATCCATCTGTGCGGAGATGTGGGGGTCTTCTCCGGGTTCTTTTGGTTTCCTGCCAACACACGAAGTCAAATGTCCACATCTCACGGAATTTCGTGGCCAAACATCCCACAACGTGGCAGGGATCATCTTGGAAACGAGTCTCGAGACTCAGGGAGGCTTTCCTGAATTAAGAAAGTGCATTATTAGTGCGACTTTAATATTATTGTAACCCCTTGACCTATGCGGACGATTGGCAGGTCGCGTGCGGCGGGGTGCAGTGTGGGTAATTCCACATCTTCCGAGACGTGCTGACCAGCGTGGAAGAGTAGCCCAAACACCCCCCCAGAGCCCCTTCGAGTGGGAGGCCACTTCCGTCCACCAGTGACGTGCGCGGGCAGTTGCAGGTCCTGCGCCTTTGCCTGCACACAGTAGTGGGAGCGGTGGCGCAGCGGTTATCACGCCGCGCTATAAACCCGGTGACGTCATTTCGGCTCCCCGGCATGCGGCTAACGTTGGCGGCGAGTGATCTCCTGGGGCGCTCCGGTTCCTGCGCGCAATGACCAGCGTGGTGAAGTATGGTCACTACCACCTCGATGGCCGACACGACACGGAGAGAGGGCCTTCCTTTCGTGAGTGGTTTGACAAGCGATCACAACGAAAACAATGTCGTGCCCGGTGTCTATAAAGGTATCACGGTCTGACACACGCACGCACGCACGCACAGCGCCGTCTTATACTCGGAAGAAGACGGCCGTGAATTGCTCAGCTCTTGAGTTGTTATAAATATCCACAAGGCTTAGCGGCCTCTCGTGGCCGGCGGAGTCGCGTGGACCCAAGGACACACAACAGCGTGCGCGTGTTGAAACGAGGTAGCAGTGCCCTGCATCTCACAAACGC
>JAAXLI020002522.1:0-13016 GCA_014621495.2 Entosphenus tridentatus | reverse complement strand
TGTTCCTGGTCGGAGATGCATTGGGCTCTATGGTATAGAGTCTTGATGAGGGAATTCTTCTGGGATGGATGGTGGTGGGAATCCGGTTTTAGGTAAGCATCCGTATGGGTGGCTTTCCTGTAGACAGAGTGGCTCATTGAACCATCAGGTCTCCTTTTAATTAGGACATCCAAAAAAGTGTGGTGTATTAGTAATACAGTATATCATTTAATGTTGGGTTGTCTATGGTAGTATATAGTACGGGGTAGACCCGTGTGATGTAAGAGAAAAAAGTTTAGCTGGAAGCATATTATATTTTTTGTGACGTAGAATTGTAATGTATTACTTACTGTTAGTAGCTCAGCTTATTGGAGAGTATATTTAGTATACTGATGATACTATGTAGTTTATACTTTAGTTTTTTACGTGGTTGTTTAGTAACTGCAGCTACATACTATTAACATTCCTTCCCTTTGTTAATGCTACCCCCACTCCCTCCCTTTGATGCTGCTAATCCTGCATAATGCACGGGCATAATATGACTTTGAAACCCCCGCCCACCTCCTACGCATTTCCCATAAATATGCTAAATTCCTATTGATATGCAAATTATTTTGTCAAGGCGTTCTTCTTCCCCCCTCCAACCCAGCTTAAATATACACTCCAAGTTTGGTGGTGTTTCATTCTTCACCTGAGGACGGCTGCTTGCGTTGTGGCCGAAACGTCGTGAGAATTATTTTATTATGTTTTATTTTTATTATTTTATTACTTCCCTTCTACGTGATTTTACCGAAAGAACCAAGAAGATGAATCCCTGCAGTCACGAAAGCTTTAAATCGAAATGCTGGGGTGTGTCCATTGGTGATGAAATAGTACGGGATGGAGTGTGGCTGAGTCGTTGCGATGTGCCATTGTCTCGTCCCCGAAATTGCACTGGCCGAGTGGATGGCCAGTGGACGTTGCTGTGGTTGGACGACCACAGTGCGGGCGAAGGCCAGTTAAATGTTGCTGCTGGGGAGCGTGGCTCTCTCCACGCGAGGGTGTGCGGCTGGGGGCTGTGTTGAGAGTGACAGTGGGTAGATACTGTGTACGTGAGATGTCTGTGCTGGTCCTCAAGGGAGGACTGCTAATGGGCAAGAGCAGGAAAAATGTTGTTGTCACGTGTAAATAATATTTTTTAGTTAAAATGTAGATACTGGGGCATCCATCGCATACATTTTTGGGTATTTATTGGGTTTCTCCTTACGCGGGGCGGATTTCGATCATCTCCACTACCCTGCGGCCGGGTGGCTGTCGTGTACGATATGCGGATGTGCGTTTCATTGTGCTGTGCCTCAGGGGGTTGGGTTCTCCTTCCCGTCACAGATCTTCGGCGCCTGCCACACTGGGTGTCACCGGTTGTGCTAACTGGATGTGGACTTGAAGGGGGAGTGGAGCTCCTGTTCATGACTCCTGCTCTACCAGTTGTTCTCTGAAGTTGGACTTGAGTCAGGCGGATGGACCAGCAACACGGACACGCTTTAAGACACCGCATTCCTGATTATGCGCGTCTGCCTTTCTTGCGTGTCAGTTACCGTTGTTGTGCATTGCTTTCCATTCCTTATTTCTTCTTGCTTGTTGCACGGAGGACGGGCCGGTGTTCCGTACCGGATCCAGATCCATTCCCTTTCGTTAATTGTGTTTGTCGTTGTACTCTCCGTTGTGTCTGGGGTGATTCCTGATTGTGATGTTGTCGCTCGCGTTATTTTATCCTATTGCAGCCGGGATGGCTGGATTTTAATCAGGGGGGGGGGGTCATGTAATGTGAGTGTAAATGGGGTTGCTGCTGGCCTCTGGCCCAGTCACACGGCCTGGGGTATTGGGGGGCGGAGCCCGGTATGGGGGGCGTGTGGGAGGGGCCGCCATTCACCTCGGCTCTAATGGGAAGCGAGGTGAATGGAGGTGGAGCCAGCAGGGCAGTATGGGAAGGCTGGATCGGATGATCTGGAAGGGGAGGAGTCAGGGTCACGTGGGAAAGAGGATATAGAGGGGAGCCCGGAAGAGATCGGGGTCAGTTGATGGAGTGAAGAAGCGGGACCACGTTGGCTGATGGGGCTTCGGCACACCGTCGGCCAGCGGTGTGCGGAGCGGGGAGGAGCGGAGCGACTGACGGGAGAGGAGCTGACGGGAGAGCGCGTGCGGGACGCGCGCGAGGAGGAGCTAACGGAGGAGTGTGCGGGGCACGCGAGAGGTGTGTGCGGGGCACGCGAGAGGAGCGTGTGCGGCACGCGAGAGGAGCATGTGGGGCACGCGAGAGGAGCGTGCGTGGCACGCGAGATGAGCGTGCGGGGCACGCGAGAGGAGCGTGCGGGGCACGCAAGAGGAGCGTGCGGGGCACGCGAGAGGAGATGCTGGTCCTTTGTCAGGACCAGCGGGGTGTGAGGACGAGTGGAAGAGCTAAGGAGGAAGTGCGTGCGGGGGCGTGCACGAGACGACGCTGGTCCGCGGAGGAGACCAGCGGGGTGTGGAGGAAGAACTTGAATATAAGACCAACGGAGACCAGCAGTGCCTGACGGAGTCTTTTATTACAGCTGTATGCGTGTACGTCGATTTGTGTGTGTAACTCCACGTGTATTTGCCTAAAGTGGATGTCTGTGTGTGTGAGTCCATATGTGTGTGTGTGTGCAAATCGAATACTTTCCGCTAGTAACAACAATGAGAAAAGAGTTAAACGGGAGAAGTTCGCGCATGGAGTGGAGGTGTTGTCGTCCCCACAGCTGGACAGGTAAGCATCGCGTGAGTTTTATGGCGAGGTCACCGAGCACGCAGCTGTGGTCTGTTTGCATCAGCATGTTTCTATCTGTTCAGGTCCCGGTGCGTTATCGCGAGTTTGTACTGGTCTGGCGGGGCGGCAGCATGGGGGAAATGTGATCTTTAAAACGTCCTTTAAAATTTAAGTAAATATATAGTAAAAAAGTAATTTTAAAAACGCTCCTGATCGCATTCCATCCAGTACCAGTGACTGTTGACAAGACGGTGACGTGGGAAATCTTTAGAGAGAAGCAATGTATGTATGATTAACTTCTTTCGCACCGTACATAGCCAACCGTGCTAATTAGCGGTGCGGTGTATGTATGTAATGTTGAACTTCTTTCGCACCGCACGTAGCCAACCGTACTAATCAGAAGTGTGGGGGAAGAACAACTCTTCAGGTGCTGGTTGGATCATTATATTGCAGAATGGTGAGAAGCCTTCATGCAGAAGGGGACTGATCATGGCTGATTCTATCAAACCATAACCAGTGGTGCTGGATCAGTTAACTGTCACTACGACTTTATTTTGACACGTGGAGATTGGATAGCGAGAGTGCGTGTGTTTGCATAAACTCAGTTCCTGGCCCTGTGTGGCTTTTCCGAGTGTGACACACCCGGTGTGATTACAAAACACACCTTATGTTCAATCTTGGTTGTGCGAATCTACATGCGACCTTATGCAGTCAAACTTAAGTTTAATATATTATTCCGTGACAAAAAAATAAACACTGTGGCCTTAAAGTAAAAATATAATAGCCAACTATTTTGGCAATGGCACTTCTTCATTAGCAGATAGAGGCCAGAGAGATAGTGGGTAAGAGTTAAGAGTCTGTGCTTGTTAATACCATGGGGCCTGAAAATGTTTGTTTATTTTTTGAAATGACCATTTTTTAAAGAGGCTTATGAATGCTTACACTAAAAGTAACTATTATATACTAGATGTAGCTGATCAGCCCTGTCCCTCTCCTCCCGTGAATCGTAACGAGGGGACAGGTTGGCTAAATAGATAATACAACTAATGAAGTTAAGAGACGGCGAGTAAGATACTCAGTCTTGATTTGAAGATTTCATACTCTTTGGTTCTTTCGGTAAAGTTACGTAGGTATAAAATAAAATAAATCACGACGTTTCGGGCGCAACACAAGCGTCCGTCATCAGGTGGGAAAGCATGATCTGCTGCTGAGGCAGACTGTTTTAAAAGGTTTGAAATTGGTGTAGCCCAAGGGTCATAAAGAAGTGGGCGGGGCTAGTGATGTTAATGTGAGAAATTAGCATGTAAATGTAAGAACGGAGAGTGGCCTCCTCGACGAGGGCACTGAAGTGGCTATGTTAATGTGAGAGATTAGCATGTTAATGTAAGATCGAAGAGTGGTGCAATCCAAAGGCATGAGAGTGCAATCCAAAAGACATGTGGGCATGAGAGTGCAATCCAAAGGACATGTGAGCATGAGAGTACAATCCAAAGGCATGAGAGTGCAATGCAAAGGACATGTGAGCATGAGAGATCTTAGAGAGAGGCATAGAGAGAGCGACACACAGAGAGTCGGAAATAACAGCTGACATAGGCAAGTAGGATGGAAACATCACAGTCAGTTAAGACTTTACCTGGTTAATAACGGCCTTCCAATGATTGCTCAGTTTGTACCCATCTTCTCGGTTGAAGTTGTGTCTATGTTTATATATTTTGATGGCTTCATGAACAAATTTCTGAAGGTCGCCAGTAGGTTTGCAGAGTACCTCTGTCTTGGAGAAATCAATTTCGTGTGAACCCACAGCGTTAAAACAATGATCAGCAACGGCAGAGGTATTGGTCCTACCGTGTTTCAGATCTGCCTTGTGTTCACGAATGTGGTCCGAGACATGTCGTTTCGTTTCCCCAATGGAACTGTTGCAGCAAACACAACTCAGTTTGTAGACACCAGGGTATTGCATGTCAGGAATCACATCCTTTACAGATGGGATTAAATCATGGATTTCGTGTACTGTGTTGAAACGAACCTGGATCTTGTGTTTGTTTAAGATTTTGGAAATATTTTTGGTAACCCCTGCTATGTATGGTAAAGTGATGGTTTTGGTTGGATCCTCAGAAGGTTGTCGCCCCATAACTGGGGAGACAGCTTTGTGCATTGTATGGTCCGAGTATCCGTTCATCCTGAGGGCTTGGTGTACGTGCTCCAACTCACTGGCTAGGTGGTGATGGTCGGAGAGGCAACGGGCCTCTCCGACCATTCTTTCTGGCTAGATGGTGGTGGGAGATGGTGGTGGGAGTCAAGCTTTAGATAGGCATCCGTGTGGGTGACTTTCCGGTAGACCGAATGTCCCAACGAGCCATAGGTCTCTTCTCGATCAAAACATCCAGGAATGGTGGCTTGCCATCCTTTTCCACTTCCATGGTGAATTGGATAGACGGGTGTATGGAATTGATGTGGTTGAGAAATTGGTTCAGTGCTGGCAGGCCATGTGGCCAGATGACGAATGTGTCATCTACGTATCTCTTCCACAAGGAAGACGTAGGATGGATGTCTGGATGTCTTAAATTTCTCCATGAAAACATTCGCTACCACTGGCGATAAGGGAAAATCCATTGGGGTACCCTCATTTTGTTTGTAGAATGTACCATTCCAGGTGAAGTATGTTATGGTAAGGCAGTGCCTTACCAAAGTTGGTATATCTGGATCCAGTCCTTGTTGAACCAAGTCTTCAATGATTGCAATGGTGTCAGGTACAGGTACATTGGTGAACAGAGAGACTACATCGAAACTGACAAGCAAATCATCTGGAGACAGTGAGATGTCTTGAGTTAAGTACAGCTGAGGTGGACTTGCCCATCAAAGGAAGCCGGGTCTCAGACAGAAATCGGGCCAGTTTGTAGGTGGGTGAGTTAATGGTGGAGATGATAGGACGGAGCGGGGTACCTACTTTGTTGATTTTTGGAAGGCCATAAAATCTGGCTGGTCTAGCAGCCTAAGGTTATAGGGAGCTCTGCTTGGTATAATCGATTAGAGAAGTCGATTTAGTGATGATATTGTTGGTTTTTGTGGCGAGGCGGTTAGTGGGATCTCTGTTGATTTTGGTATAGCTGCCATCATTAAGAAGGTCCTGAATTTTGTTCTTGTAAGTAGTTTTATACATGATGACAGTGGCATTGCCCTTGTCAGCTTAGAGGATGACAATGTAATCTGTTTTTTTATTTAGAGAGTTCAAAACGCTCGTCCTTGCTGATGTTGCTAATGTGTTTCTTAGCGTTTTTGAGGATAACAGCTATTTCAGATCTAGCAACGTCTGTGTCCCAAGCCTTTGAGGGGTACGTCGACCTGAGCAATTATATCATCCGCTGGGATGTGTTTAGGGGTGACTGCGAAATTCAACCTTTTAGCTAGTACAGATTTTAGGCTATCGAAAATTGTGATGTTACTATGATTGATGACAATCTTGTTAACATCTATTTTTTAATGTGTGGCTCTGGCTTCTTTTTTGACAGGAGGTTGAATTTAGCGATCAAGTTAACTTTACATTTGGTTGACATTGAAGTAGCAGAAGAAACTGTCATGTTATCTACATGGTCCCAATCAGAAGTGGACATTTTATCTGTTAATTTTAAGTGTGATTGTAAGAAAATCTTGTCTAAATTATCAAGTTCAAATCGGAGCAATTTTATTCTCTCTGAGATTAGCGATAGGCTAGCTTTCTTGTCCCGCAGTCTGTTAAAAGCTCTAACAGATGTGTGGAAGCCCTCCCCGTAGAGGCGGTTCAATCTTGATTTGAAGCTTTCATGACTGCAGGAATCCATACTCTTTGGTTTTGAAGAAGAAATTTGAGACAGATGCCATCCAGACATCCATTCTAGGTCCTTCCTTGTGGAAGAAATACGTAGATGACACGTTCGTCATCTGTCAACATGGCCTTCCAGCACTGAACCAATTTCTCAACCACATCAATTCCATACACCCGTCTATCAAATTCACCATGGAAGTATAAAAGGATGGCAAGCTACCATTTCTGGATGTTTTGATCGAGAAGAGACCTGATGGCTCGTTGGGACATTCGGTCTACAAGAAAGTCACCCACATGGATGCCTATCGAAAGCCTGACTCCCACCACCATCCAGCCCAGAATAATTCCCTCATCAAAACACTACACCATAGGGCCTGTTGCATCTCCGACTAGCACAACCTAGCCAGTGAGTTGGAGCACGTACACCAAACCCTCAGGATGAATGGATACTCGGACCGTATAATCCGCAAAGCTGTCTCCCCGGCCATGGGGAGACAACCTTCTGAGGATCCAACCAAAACCATCACTTTACCATACATAGCAGGGGTTACCAAAAATATTTCCAAAATCTTAAACAAACACAAGATCCAGGTTCGTTTCAACACAATCCCATATGTAAAGGATGTGATTCCTGACATGCAATACCCTGGTGTCTACAAACTGAGTTGTGGTTGCGGCAGCAGTTAAATTGGGGAAACGAAATTACATGTCTCGGACCGCGTTCGTGAACACAAGGCAGATCTGAAACACTGTAGGACCAATACCTCTGCCGTTGCTGAAATTGATTTTTTCAAGACGGGGGTACTCTGCAAACCTAATGGCTACCTTCAGAGATTTGTTCATGAAGCTATACAGATATATAAACACAGGCACAACATCAACCGAGAAGATGGGTACAAACTGAGCAATCATTGGATGGACGTTATTAACCAGGTAAAGTCTTAACTGACTGTGATGTTTCCATCCTACCTGCCTATGTCAGCTGTTATTTCCTACTTTCTGTGTGTGTGTATCTCTCTCTCTCTATGCCTCACCCTTAGATCTCTCATGCTCAAATTTCCTTTGCATTGCACTCTCATGCCTTTGGATTGCACTCTCATGCTCACATGTCCTTTGGATTAAACTCTAATGCCTTCGGATTGCACCACTCTTCAATCTTACATTAACATCTCTCACATTAACATATGCCACTTCCGTGCCCTCGTCGAGGAGGCCGCTCTCCGTACTTCAAATTAACATCACTAGCCCCGACGTAATTAACCAGGTAAAGTCTTAACTGACTGTGATGTTTCCATCCTACCTGCCTATGCCAGCTGTTATTTCCGACTCTCTGTGTCTCTCTCTTTATGCCTCTCTCTTAGATCTCTCATGCTCACATGTCCTTTGCATTGCACTCTCATGCCTTTGGATTGCACTCTCATGCTCACATGTCCTTTGGATTGCACTCCCATGCTCACATGTCCTTTGGATTAAACTCTCATGCCTTTGGATTGCACCACTCTTCAATCTTACATTAAAATATCTCACATTCACATAGCCACTTCCGTGCCCTCATCGAGGAGGCCTTTTAAAACAGTCTGCCTCAGCAGCAGATCATGCTTTCCCACCTGATGACGGACGCTTGTGTTGCGCCCGAAACGTGATTTATTTTATACCTACGTGACTTTACCGAAAGAACCAAAGAGTAAAGATACTCAGTGTTATGTTCTGTCCTCCTGAGAAGTGGGCGACTCCACAACGGGCGTGATTTCTCGGAATAATGCAGGTGTATTTACGTCACAGTCTACAGCCAATCCATACACGGTACATCTCAACGTTTCTGTTCTCTTCACCTGTATTTAGTAATGTTGGTAGGAAATTACCAAAGGCAGAGTAAAGACGATCTTTGGTCGAATGCTTTATTTCACGAAAGATTAAAGGAGATTTAAAATAATGTGGATGCACATTTCATCGTGTTGTGGGGGCCGTTGGCCCCCGGGGTCGCTCCCGCATGCATCCGCTATTCCCTTTACGTTACCCCACCACCCTAATACCCGCTAGGGTTTCGCCGGCATTCGAACGCGACGCCCCTACTCATACGGCCTCACGCAGCGCTCCCACGCTGCAAGCATACGTATGCACAGCATCGTCAATCAAACGCCATACTCCCCCTTTGTACACCGCTACGTACAGCCCTCGCACGCTGCGAGCGTGTGCCCGTCTACAGCCCTGTGCAGCACTCGCCTCCACGCTGAATAACCCCGTTACCAATCGCGCACCTGTATCCTACACGTAGCGAACGTACGCCCACACCCACACACAGCTCCACACGCGACACCCTCTCTTGCGCCGCTCTGCGCAGCGCTCCCACGTGGCGAACCACTGTACACAGCACCACACGCGTTCACACTTCTCCACGAGATCACACGAGGCCACGATCAGCTATTAATGATTTATTTTCGGTGACCTGGGAATTGATGTCAAATCAGTGTGAATCGACGAGGCTGGCCTATTTTACTAACCCTGGACCTATTCCCTATTTATCTGCTTACGAAATGCTTTTACCTCCTTACTCACGGTTTGAGGCACTCGACGTTCCGTGGGTTTTCCTCGCTGCTTGCCTCGACACGTCGCACGGACATCTGGAGGGCAGAGCTGGGAGCCGTCTGGAACGCTGGCTTCTCGGAGTAAGAGACCCGTCTACCTGCTTGCGCCTCCCTTTTATCGCTCAAACCAGGTCGCCCCCCCCCCCCCCGTTGCTCCGCATTCTAAGTTTTCCTTAACAATGGGCGGCGGCACCTCGGGCGCGCGCGGCGGCTTCCGGGCGCCTTTGTTATGTAAATTATGCGGCGGCGTCCATCACAAAGGCTCGCCGTGAGAATTTGTGCACGGGCTTCCCGCGTGCCTCTGCCCTCCTGATTATTCATACTTTCAACTTTATCCTTTAACTTCCCTAACAATGGTGCCTGCGCGCACGAGCCCATTTTATCCTAACTATGCCGTCCCGTCCCTCTCCCGCCCGCCTCGTCGATATGTGCGTGGGTGTGGGGGTGCGTTTCAACCGCAGTGGCCAAGTGGCCCCTCGCCGCGACCTGGCAATCTTAATGCCGGTCGCAGCGCCGCGAAGTAGCGTCGGGGGAGGTCGTCCAATTCCCTGGTCGCCGGAAACCGTGAAAGTTAATCCCGATAAGGGCTTCTCGGATTAAAACCGGTCGATCAGGTGGCCTCCCCTCGGAGCTCTATGGGGGGGGGGGGGGAAATGCGTGCGGGTGTGTTTATGTGAGGTGAGGTGCGGGGGAAGCGGGGGTCGGCTCCGTCACTTGGTGGTGGCGAGGTCGGGGTGGGGCGCCTGCTGAACGGCTTCGTGGCGGCGGCATCACAGTGTTTTATTCTGAAATTACAACTGCAAATTTAACGTATAATACAATGTGTGAAATCTGGAATTTTTACTTGAACATTTCAGATTATTGCATGACAATACAGAACTAGTGAGTACACTGTTGGATGAGGACCTCCCCACAACTTGCAGGAGTTGAGGGATATTTGACCAAATTTCATACTTGGTAAGCTGAATAAAATGGCCTCTGTAAACCGATCGTGATTAATTAATGTTGGAAAAAAGTGGACATTGACTAACCCAACTGGTTGATTATATAACGACTCTAAACAACACAAACAAATCCATTAGCGTTAAAAGAAACTTGTTTTTTTTATAACTTCCTCCTTTTGGTAAACGTGACGTGAAAATACTTGTGCAGTGTCTGGGAAATGTTGCTGACATGTTTGCGTGGTTTCTCGGAATAATGCACGTCACAGGACAGAGCCAATCAGTGCACGACACGACTGAGTAAGTTTCACTACTTGATCGGACGTTAAACAATAATATTTCAGTCGGACATTGTCAAGGCAGAGGAAATTCCCTCTAGAGCTTTGTAGTCTTTGTTCTACAGCTTGTGACTTATTTTTTGTTATTACAAGATTGAAGGTTTAAAATAATTTGGATGAAAAGGTCATTGGTGAAATACTTTGGTAAGTCGCTCATCGATTTTACTGATGGAAATGTTATGTTTACTGCAATAGTGGTATTTTTTACTTTAACATTTGTGCTTTTTCATTGAAAGTCATAAAGGTAATGGAACTACAATTTCTGTCCGTCAGTCTGTCAGCATTCTAGCAGCCATAATTTTTTAACCAATTTTCAAACGACAGGTACCAAATCCATTGGTTCTTTCGGTAAAGTCACGGAGATAGGAAAATAATAATAATAATAATAAAGTGAATAAAAAAAAACTAATGAAGACTGTAGCCTGGTTTTTAATCTGAGTGTACTGGCAGTCAATAATGTAGACTGTCGCCTGGTTCTTAACCTTGGGGAGCGTACTGGCAGTCTATAATATGTAGACTGCCAGTACACTCACCCAGCTTAATAACCATTGGCAGTCTATTCATTATAGACTGCCAGTATACTCACCCAGCTTAATAACCATTGCTACAGTCTACATTATAGACTGCCAGTACACTCACCGAGGTTAAGAACCAGGCTACAGTCTACATTATAGACTGCCAGTACACTCACCAAACTTAATAACCAGGCTACAGTCTACATTATAGACTGCCAGTACACTCATTCAGATTAAGAACCAGGCTACAGTCTACATTAGTATTTTTTATTCACTTTCTTTTTATTATGATTTTTCTATCTACGTGACTTTGCTTTTTTTATCTACGTGACTTTTAAAGAACTAAAGAATATTAATTCCTGCAGTCACGAAAGTTTTAAGTAAAAATTTAGGTACCAAATCGTTTTTCGGACAGAGGGAATATATCTACGTCAGAGCCCTGGAACCTTGCCCGGTGGGCACAATGCCTATTTCACGTGGTCAGGACGATAGGACCCTGTGAGCCTGCCCTGTTGTAAGGAAGGGGGGGGCGAGTGTGCGTCGGGGTTGCGTGTGAGCGCCCTTGTTGTGAGACGTGGCCAGGACCCGCATTGAGCCTTAGTGAACCATAACCCTGCCCAGTTTTAGTCCAGAGGCCAACCTGCCTGAACCTAAGTATAACCCCTATGGGCCTGAATGAGTGTAATATCCCCTTGTGTGGGTTCACGATAACAAAAAACACTTGATTTTACGGTAAACAAAAAAACTACCAGCTGGATTGCCAGTTATAACTGTATAAAACAGTATCAGTACTTCATATTCATTCTACGAAATATTTCTGGGAAAATATTAGTTAGGTGACAATTATCAATGGTCAAAATACACATTTCACTTGGTTAATTTACAAAAAAATATAACACTCGCAAGTAATCATATATTGGTTTTATTAGTATTCAACTGTAAATGTGCATTGAGAAAATGTATTGGTGGACATTTAAAAACTTCCATTTTTTGTATAGGATTGATGAAGCTGTAACAAAAATAAAAACAAAAAGATTTGACTCGGAGATATAGGCAATCCTGCACTGTAAAAATATCTGTAAATTAAACGGTAAAAAATTGTGAAAATAATATTTCAACTATAAAATGTTATGCAATTTTAAATGTAACATCAAATTACGTGCATATATTGTACAATTTTTCCCGAAAAAATCCCGTAAAATAAATATAATAAGATGTTCAGCACTGCATCCTTTCCCCTTTTGGAAAAGGAATAACAATTACAACATAGGAATACACTTAACCAGAATTGTGTCAAATTAAAAATACACTTGTGTTATAATTTATATTTTATGGTTGTGTACATCCCACTATGCAACTGAATTGCAGTTTCAAAAACATTGGAAATCTTGTGGGGGTATCGTCTTATATAATAGTTGTATTTTTTTTAAACACACGTTTTACAAGTTATTAAACGATACGGGGCCCTACCAAATTACGATTATAAAACGCGTCACAGACCGTGAAATCTGATGTTTGTGGACTTACATTTTTCATAGTAAGGACCAATTTTCTATAATGTTCCAGATTATTGCAGGTTTCATCGACCAGTGGTTCCTTTCCCTGGTCTTGAGGACTATTCTGTCTGTTGTATTTTCGTTTAAGCTGATCTCTTGATCACTTAATTGAACAAATTATCGTCTTATTTAGACCTTTCCGGTTGTTTTCAGCTCTAAAACAGATGGAGGCAGTTCAGATAAGTGCTCAATAAAGTATCTGTTACTAATCGGTAACACAGCGGTGTTTGATACTCCGGGACCCATTGGACAGATTATAAAGCAGATATGTTTAGGAAGTAATATAGAAGAGTGAGAGAGTGTGAGATAAAGGGAGGTTTATACAGGTAGGAACAATGTTCCACACTGCCCACCAGGGATTTATTGTCTGTCTGTCTGACTGCCTGTCTGTCGTGCATAAATAAATATATAATACACACAGCTCTTTGATTGGTGGAGACCTTACAAACAGCTCTTTGATTGATTTAAAGCTTTCGTGACTGCAGGAATTCATCTTCTTGGTTCTTTCGGTAAAGTCACGTAGAAGGGAAGTAATA